>OV815487.1:41752892-42027295 GCA_929108735.1 Andrena dorsata
ACTAATTTAGTGGCTGGTATTAATTTAATTTAAATTATTTATAAATATCAGTTAAACCACTCAGTACTATATATTTGTTACGTTGGCTATTTAATCATTACTTTTTAATATAACGTTATTAAATGATCTCTTCCCATGCATTCTGAACTCAAAAAGGAAGTCTGGGGTCTGTGAACTCAATGGGGTCCGGTTTCCTAATGAGGCTAAAATTATTTAACCCTGGCCCGTGACTAGCGATCATAATTAACAGCGAAATTTACTAACTGGCATGAATTCTCAACATAACAAATCTGCTATTCAAATATTACAACTCCGAATTAATCGTAATTTGCACCACTGTGTATATAATTTTGAAGGTAAAGGAGTAAAGATTGTAAAGTGTCAAGCTGTAAAGTAGCAACGTAAGTTTAAATATGTAAAGGAAATCTAAAAGTATAAAGGAACTCTGAGGATGTAAGCGAAATCTGAAAGGTGTAAAGGAAGCCCGAAGATACAAGCAAAGCAATTCCACAAAGCGTGGAATATAAAGACATAAATCTTTGTCAGAGAAGTATGGATTCGCTACTTCAAACGACTATTTGCAACTCACCGAGTCTATATTTATACCGAGTTCGTAATGGGTCTTCGAACGAGTATGTTAACGGAAAAATGCCAAGTCTCGGTCGGCCTGCTTTTTGCTGTCGATTTGCTTTTCCCCTTTACAGACGATCCGCCCAGCTGCAGATAAAGGGAGAACGCGAGCGCAAACGCGAAACATTTAATGGAGCAGGCGCCACGTAATATATTGCAATCAGATGCGAAACAATAATGCGCGAAGTAACGCAGGAAATTGTGTAAATCAAAGACAAAATTGAACCAGGTCTCTTAAATTCCTTTTCTCAATTTTATCGTCAAAACCTCTTCCCTAAAATCTCACTATTTTCGTATCAATAGGATAATAATAGAAGCTGATTAGAAATCGATAGTAAAAACTTCGCAGAGGTCTGGCATCTATCAGAGCCAGCAAGAAAGTGTTAGTGAACGCGGGTTCGATGATGAAACACGTTTGTATTATAAAATAAAAGTACTTTTATTCAGTCGCTTAAGTATATACTTACTTTTAGTCGGCATAGGAGGTCCTCAGAGTGTCTTCCGCCCATCCGGATGCATAACTCAACGCGCCTCCGTGTGGAGCATTCGCGAAGGCTTAAAAGCACCTGGTTCTTTTTCTTTCTTCTTCGTCAACAGTTCGAACTTGTCCTCTTAATTCGTTGCAAACATGAATCAGGACTGCAGATTATCGCTAATGCTCTCAGACTAAAGCCAGACTATCTCAGCTATCAACAGCTCATTGTCAAACTATCATTATAATTCGCAACTATGAGAAACTCAAGCAGGTGGACAATTAAAACACCATTTATAGTAAATTACAGAAAATTCTATTTATTTTCAATTACTAGATTCTTCAGCTCCTTGCCAAATTATTCCGCAGAAAATTCGAAATAGCCTTCACGACCAGTACCTAACCTACAATACTCGATACACAAATGTAGCATGCAAAATGAAGAAACATGCTGCATGGAATCCCTCGAGCTGGTTCGCACAATTTCGAAATAATTAGCGTCCGCGCTGACGTTAACTTCCACGCGGCTGCAGGCTACCTGCAATTGTCGATGCTCCCTGGTATCTTAACGCGGCTTATCCTGAATCGCTTATTCCGCGGGGAGACGGGCCTGTTCCAAGAATAAAAGGGGACGTGAGGGTCCGCCGACCGATTCCTCTCCCAGCGGATCCCTTTCTCGAGGGGGCGTCGAACGATCTAACAAGGGCGCCGGGTAAAGTGTTTTACCAGATTTTAACGAAACCTCTTCGAAGAATATTCGATTCCTGCTTAGCATTTTGCCTGGACACTAAATGGTTCACGAAATATATAGCGAGCCAGATTGGCGTAGTAAAAGTTCGCCGAGTTCTGTGGTAATTAGAACAAAGCAGCGCGAGAAAATACCTAATGTAAGAAAATCAAAAGCAGAGATGGGCGAAATTTTTATTAAAATAAAATTTCAAATAGCGAATGAGAGTTAAAAAAAATTATTCGTCATGTGTCGAATAAAGTTAACTCCAATTAACAACCAAGGGATGAGATTTTTCTTTAACTTTTATTCGTTATTCGAAATTTTAATTAAATAAAAATTTCGCCCAACCTGCGATTTGTATTTTCAGCTTGGAAGAAGCTTGAAGGAACGAGCGCTTCATAGAATAGCCAGTGGAGCACCATATTTATTGTTAAATATCTCGTAAACTATTGAACGTCTACGTGAAAGGCCAAGCTTAGGTGAAATATTTTTTGCTTCTCTATTCGCTTGCGAAGTTACGGTGGTAAACGGTGCGCAACGATCCATGTGGTCCCCTTTTTAAGCTCGGCACTGGGCACTCGTCGCAGCCTGCATCAGCCTGGCGAACGCACGTGTATATACGTATGTACACGCTTCTAAGGAGTCTCATTAAGCGAGACAAGGACGCAAAGGCGCGGCTGCGTCCTTGAGGGATCTTTGCACTCGTAGTCGCATCTTCGCCGCGCGTTTTCTTCGTGCCGACCCATCGAAGGCCGCGAAATGGCTCCGCCCAGGTCATGGTCCACGCACCTGCGTACAGATTGCACCTGTGCTCATGCTCGCTTTTTTCCTCCTTTCCTTCGATGCCCCAACTCTGCGGGCACGCGAAAACGGGAGTGAAACCTCTTACAAGGGGACCCCACAGCTGAACCCCCGGGGATTTTAATGAAATTTTAGGGGATGAATCTGGAGATCACCTGGATCACCCTCTGCTAAATATTTTATGCCAATGAGTATTATTTATAAACAATCGATATGTGCGTTTTAAACGCAGTTCATTTCAAACATAATTCAAGAAAGTGAGTTGGGTGAGTGCGTACAGCGCTTTACTTCCCAACCAAACAGCACGTGTTCAAATCCGGTCATCCCAATTTATTTTTTTCCTTTCTTTTAATTCTTATTTAGAATAATTAAATTTCGTACTGCTTTGTTTCATAAATATTGTAATTTTTTAACATAAATTTTATATATAAACATAGTAAAAATACATAACTTTTTATACACGTACAAACATAACTGGTACAACATACTTGTGCTATAGAGACACTGTAAATTATTTATATTTAATATGAAATTTTTCTTTACAATGCACATATACACGTCTATGTAACTTTACAACTATTTATCTACCTATCTATCCTATTATACAGGGTCATCCGTTAAAACTGCAACCTACGCGCGCGCAAACAGACAAATATGGCATCACCGCCTCACGGACGCATTCGACTACAACCATGCACCGGCCCGTCGTTCGGGGGGTTGCCAGCGAATGGTTGTAGTGGAATGCGTCCTTGAGGCGGTGTTGCCATTTTCGTCTGTTTGCGCGCGCGTAGGTTGCAGTTTTAACGGATGACCCTGTATATCGATATATGTAGTTACACACATACATAGATGCATACATACATACAAGTTATGTATTTTTACCATGTTTATATATAAACTTTATGCTAAAAAATTACAATATTTATGAAACAAAGCAGTATGAAATTTAAGGATTCAAAATAAGAGTTTAAAGAAAGGAAAAAATAAATTAGGATGACCTGATTTGAACCCGTGCTGTTTGAAGTGAACTGCTTTTAAGTTGTGCATATCGTTTGTTTATAAATAATGCTCATTGGCATAAAATATTTAGCAGAGGATCATCAAGGCGACCTCCAGATTCATCCCCTAAAATTTCATTAAAATCCCCGGGGGTTCAGCTGTGGGGTGTTCACACCCCTAAATTTTACGCGTTAAATACAGCTTACTAGGCTGACAATGGAGACACTGAAGTACTTCCTCAGAACATCGATTGAAAAGTTCCTCGACTAATGCTACCTATTTTGGGACACCCTGTAGTAAGGCCGCGGAGACGCCGTTGGATTTATCGACTATCATCGGTCCGATGATTTATGGGATTCTAGCGGCGGTGATTTAAAGGTGCCGCGATGATTCGATGATAACCAAGAGAACATATAAGATGGAAGCTTCGCTGGTCTTCCTGATTCCATTCCTCAACCACTGTAATTAAAGCGATAATTGCAGACGGGGTGCTCGGCAACGTAGAAATCACGCTCAGCAGCTCGAGACGAATTCTCGATCCAACGAATTCGAGCAGACCCACGTGGTTCTCACGAGCCCCGCGCCCCGAACGCCATTAATCACCCTGTGGGATTATTTTGAATGGACGTTAACAGAGATAGATGTTACACTTGCGCCCGGAGATAACCGCGAGCCTTGATCCAGGAAATTCATGAGCTACGTCGAGCGTGAAAGGACCCTGGCCCGTTGATGCGTCGTTCCGATTTACAGCGGACGCATCGAACGGAACGTCCTTTTAAAAAAATATCGTTATCTATAGTCGATGGTAGAATGGAGTGGATGTCTCGCTTCCGTATTAGCCCGATTTAGTTGCAATAACGAGCTTTCGTGGCAGTGGAGCTAATGGCCTTTTCAAGAATCGCGTAGCTGTTACCACGCTTTGTGATCCATATAGTTGGACATGCTCGGTAACGTCACTTAAGTGCACGCCACTAATTCCTCTTACAGCTTGCATACCTCGAGAAATGTAGCTAGTGTAATAAAGGGACGAGTAAAAAGCATCTGACGTTCCATTAACGAGCGCACTGGTCTGCAACAACGCAATAGGACTCTAATTTTCGATTCATTGCTCTTAAGCAAGCTGTCTTCATCTTTTCACCATCACATCAAAGATTACTTTCTGGTGATTAGAATTTAATTTTCACACTACCATTAGAATGATTGAAAAATGTAACATTTGAGAGGGGCAAATGTTTACACTAATGTAGGTAAATATGTAGGTACTCGTAGAGGTGTGAACTTTTATTTTAAATATCCACAGAACCCAGTACCTACCTCTCGAATTCTCTAGATACGTGTTTCGAAATTTTCGAAGAGCTTTTTAGATTCCACTGACACTCGTGCTCCACTTAGCGTCAAGGGAATTTCGCAGAAGGAGCAAGGCTGTGAAAGATGGTCGCGTATCTTTTGTAATAAAGCAAACATTCAGGTTTCTCTTTGCTAAAGCCTTTTCAGGGTTACGCCAGACGAATGTCGATACTGTCGGCGATAATGACGATTCTAACGGCGGGCTCTATGTACATCTTCGAGCCGCCGACGAACCCTCGTCCTTCGACGGAAATCGCATAGCTGGGACGGCTCTTTTGTCGTTCTAACAGGTAACGACCTGTGATCAGCCAGCAGGTCCCACGAGGAACTCTAGTGCTCCGTTTCATCTCGAATGTAGACCTCTGAACGCTTTGAGATATGAAACATTTAATTGTTTTCTTACAGTCAGCTTTCTTTTTAGAATAATCCAGGTCAATGACATTTGTTCTCATGAAAACTGAGTTTTTCTTCTGCATTTACTTTAACCGTTTAAATACGACGAACGCAGTCTGTGCGGGTAACGCTCATCGGCGTTCTGGGAGCACTGTGAAGCAATGGGAGTGGGGGATTCCCGCACAAGATATACCTACCTACGACAAACGTTTTAATTTTCGTATTCAAAGGGTTGAACGAAATAAATCGATAGTGGAAGTTGTCAACTTGAACATTTCTATTTTCTAATCCTGTGACAGAAAAGTGTGGTTCCACTTGCCACTTGGGAATATTGGTCAATTTGAACACTTGGATGAAAGTAAAATAATTTAGGCACTTGATGGAAAAAGGGCACATACGCCAAAATGATATTTCAAGAAAATCGATTTCTAAGTTTTCATTATAGTATAACTTAATGAAAAGTTAAAAGATTTTCTAAGGATATAGTAGGTAGTACTGTCTTTCAAACATTCTGAAAACAAAAGTCATGATTTGAAAATGATATGTGTCTTTATTTATAAGTTCCAAGCAAGTAGTTTATGTGCCTTTCTTCCGTAAATGTGGTAAATTCGTAAAAAATTGCGTCCTTGTTTATTTATTTAAATATAATTTGGTTTACTTACTTAGTTTCACATTTTTATACATTATTTAAATAATAAATACAAAATGGTGCACAAAATTAACACAAAATGTAATTTTTAAGTAAGGATTTTTATTTTTTACTTGATGATCTCTGTCAAATTTCTCGTGGCAATCATTTCTACAGCACTTTATAACAAAATAAAATGATTTTTCCTTTCATCTATTTTCCCGAATGAAATATACAACTGTGTGCCTCAAGACGTTTTAGTTTCTTCGATTCTTTAAACCAAGCTCTTTTAGAAATCAATTTTTTCTTTCCTAAATTAGCTTCGTTCCGTGCAGATTCAGTACTCGCCTCACTTTCCATATTTCCTCGCTAACACAAAATCCTCTATGAAACAAAAGTATTGCACAATAGCACAATAGAAATTAATTAACTTATGTTTTAAACGCGAGTATTTCTGTTTCTTTGCCATCAAAATAGACCGTTTATTGTGCACCGTCAATTCCATCGTCAACTACTTATCCGTTTCCAGAAAAATTGGAGGGAAAAAATTCATAGAGACACAGAATACTTGTACAAACAGAAACGTGTAGCCTGTTTTTTCTACCGTAATTCTATCGCCGCGACCAAACACAGTCTCGAGGACAAAGAAACCTTCAAAGATCCCCAGCTGACATGGTCTAACATTTTCTAACTACATTGCTAAACATACTCCAGAGAATACACACGCGTGTCCTTCGACAGATATCCTGGAGCGCCAAGTTTCTATCACAGCAATGAAGCGTGTAAAAAGAGCAGATCGTAAAATAGCAATTTTGTGGAATTACTATGAAGTTTAATCGACAAACCATGCGATTGGGCTGCTCCTGATGCAGTTCTATGCAAACGAGAGGAAAATCGTCGCTTCGTTCTCAAGGGGCTGACCCAAATGCAGATCACCACCATCTGGGGCATACTGACGAGGGTCTGACTCACTGTCAATGAGAATCGCATAAATCACCATGGCTGATCAGTGCAGACTGCAGCTCGCTCTCAGACTGGGAACACTGTGCTGGATCGAACTAAACGAATTAGTAGCTCAAGATAATTGAAGGATCAGCCAGTCGAGTGACTTTATGATTCTCGATGACCATGGCAAGCCATTTTGAATTTATAGAGTGACTGAGAGTGCAGTGGCGGAGTTAAGAAAAAAGGCCCAGGTGGCAAACGTTGTGAGGGGCCCATTTTATCGGGAACATGAAGAAGGAGTTTACCAAAAACGGGCACAGCGTAATAATACAGAAAACAAATCTACTTTGGATATAATCATAATTTTTTTTAAGGATGGGGCCCTAGGGGGCCTTATGTGAAGGGGCCCAGGTGGCAACTGCTCATCGGCCACCCTGATAAATCCGCCACTGTGAGAGTAGGAAGGAACCTAAGGGCACTTGGTGTTTAGTCAGAATTCTTGATAAGTACAAACCATTAACCCTCTAGGGACGAGTGGGACTCCAGAGTCCCATTCAGATTAATACATTTTTATTTACGTTCCATCAATAAGATCGAGATTTGATAGGTATAGCGACCTTTAGTAGGCAGAGAAGAAACTGTTGTACCATCAGAACCCGAAATGAAACTTTTTTTTGTTATAAACAAATTTTAAAAAAAATTAACTAGTAATTTCCAAATCCGAAGTATAAAATAGACTATTTTAACGCTCAAAAAAATTCTACGTTAAGTTTAAAACATCCCCGTCCCTAGAGGGTTAAGGGGTCTCTCTACTTTGACGGCCTGAAAAGAAGCGCGATATTTGGGATGTTCTTAAAGAAAAATCCTCAAATTATATTAATTGAAAACTTTATGCTTATATTTGTACATATTTAGGCAACATTTTACAAAAAATTTAATTGAAAAAAACGGTACCTAAAACTTTAAACGCGTTTTTCTCAAAACGATGTTTGTCGAATTGGTTAGCATGATATCACCAGATTCGAAACCTACAATCCTGAATGTACCTATTACTTTTTAAATATAGAGATGCACTAGTATACAATTAAGGGAGGAATTACGATATAAAACGCTGAAAATAACCGAATTTATTGCAAAGAAAATATAAATTAAATTTCAGTACTCTATATCTATCGTTCAAAGTTACAAAAACAATTTATTTTCTTAAAAATGTCGGCTGCAGCTCAAAATGAATTGACGAGCACAATTGAAAAAAGTACTCAAACGATCCACCTGCCCCAGGGTACACAACTACATTATAATTATATTCGATGAACCTACATGACTAATGAAAAAACAATTTAAAGAACTTTATTTTCCATGGATAGATAAAGAATTACCTTAAGAATCGTATTTTTGTTTTACAAGTTTCTAAAATTTCTACTTTTTATTAGTATTTTTGGTTCAACAACAATATAATTTAAGAAATAATAAGAAATATATTTGCTTTTTTCATTTCCGGAAAATTTAGCGGACATAGAATGCTCGCCAATTTATAAAAATAAAAAACTGAAAGTTTCATAATGATTTATTTTATAGTTTCGTTGTAATAAATCCGCAAAAATCGTTTTATTTTCAACGTTCTATATGTAATTCACCCTATTTTCCACCCATATTTATGTAACATCGTATTTAACTACGACTCAGATATTTCCATCATCTCTGACGCTTTTCTCGCCATAGGTAATGAATTATTCAAAAACGCGAGGAAAGGAATAAAATGAATCGCATTGATCTACAAAACTACGCGGAAGCGATTTAACCCCCTGTCCTCGGGATTTTCTGCGCCGCGCGTTTAATTGCAATTGCGATGAATGATGACGATGACGAGGCTGCGTTGCTGTATTATTCGATTGTAAAATTCGAGCTTTTCGGCGCGTCGTTCGAGAATGGAAGGAATCAGCCGCCAACGCGACGCGCAGGCCTCGACAAAGGGCGGACACGATTCTTTGAGGGCTGCTTTCATGCAAGCAACGTTTCAAAGGAACCGAATGCTTCGTTAACAATTCTCCACAAGCCCGCTTGCGACGCTGCTCTGAACACTACTGCCAAAAGACACGTCAAGATTTAAAAAAAATATCCTTTTAAACTAATTGTAAGTACAGAATACGTATAAAAAGTATATAGTAAATATAAGATTATGAAAAAATATATACTGCTATTTAATAAACACAAAATGACTCCAATTTTTTATGCAAAAAAGATACTTTCAAAATTTCATTTACGTTAATCAATTCTTCCTTTAATAATGAACTTTCGTTGGAATCTTTTTTGTTAAACTATCAGAACCAACTCAAATATTATGGCCAGCAATTCATACACCACCCTGTATATATTAACATTTATAATTTCAATTTATATTTCTATTTATGAGAAAGCATTTAATATTAAATTAACGAGAACAATATTATTTACTATTAAGTAAACTTTCAAGTCGAACAATTTCCATGCAAATGACTTTTTTGCAACCCTGATCCTTTGAAATAAGAAGTATCAAAATCGACGCTGGTTACAAAAAAATGATACTGCATAAACCAAAAAGGAAGAATCATGCGCGAAATAAACTAGAAAACCTGACGACGAGAGGGGTATGCACAAAACGTTAAATATAGAAACAGTAGGTACTAGCAAGCATGAAATTTGTTAAACAGGCACAATAAATTTATTCCTTCGCTCAAATTTTTCTCATCTCCACCTCTTTCCCAGATGTTAATGAGAAAAGATGGCGGGTGATAAATCAGGGAGCGCTGCAAAGAATGGCCCTTCATGAGCTTGCAGAGCTCCAATTGATTCTGACACTTCTTTCCTGCCGACTCTTTGTCTTGCAAATATCTGTCACGTTTATCACATAATGGGAGCATCATCCACACTTCAAATATATGTACACGGCCGTTCATAAATATTAATAGGACACCTACACTGTGTGGAATAATTGTGAAAATCATTGCAAAATTGAAGAACCCAACGTTTCCGTTATTTGTATTTTAAATGAAAAGCAGTGAAGAGTATTCAGTCTGTCCCAAATGCCTATCACATTTTGTGCAAATACAGCGAGTGTCCTAATACTAGTGACCGGCAGTGTACGTGTGTACTTAAAAAATAATATTGGAACTAAAAAAAGATCTCCAAATAAATAAATAAATAAATAAAGCGAGCCGAGCCAGACTCGGCTCGAAAAATCGGACCGAGCCGAGTACTCGAAAGAACCGAGTAGCTCGAATAGAACCGAGCAACTCGAATTTTTTCGAGTAATTCGAATAGAACCGAGAACTCGAATTTTTTCGAGCGGCTCGAATAAAACCGAGCAACTCGAATTTTTTCCGAGCGACTCGAAGTAAACCGAACGGGCCGAAAGAACCGAGCGGACTGAAAGTACCTAGTGGGCCGAAAGTACCGAACAATCCGGTGTGTCGAGTAGTTTGAAGTTTGAATGTTTCGAATATTTTAGAATATGTTTATATCAAAGAGTATATGTTTATATGTTTATACCTTCTCTTTGTTTATATAGTGGATAATCGAGTGCTCGAAAAAAATTCGAGTACTCGGCTCGGTTCGAATTTTAAGCAACTCGAATATTCGAATACTCGAACAGCCCTACTACCTGGGCCCCTGTCCATAAGCCCCCCCCCCAGGGCCCTGTCTTCCACAAAAAAAATTATGATTTTATCCCAACTATATTTTTTTTTATTTCCCATAATTTTCATACCACACGCACGTAAATTTATTTTTAATTTTGTTACGTACACAGGGTGCCCCGGAACGTTTGCCACCTGGGCCTTTTTCCTTAAATCCGCCACTGATTGTAGATCGATATAATAAATCGTGCAAATTAATGCCCATTACATGTTTGGAATGCGACTATCTGAATGATCACAAATACCAACCAAGCCCTTCGACGGTGCATGGTTGTGGAATTCCTGGCACGCGAGTGGATCTTCGATTCGATTTGCTCGACAACGGGTAATCAAATCATCTGCACTGCTTAGGCTTCAATCGGGTGTTCGATCAGTTCGATCCACGATTGTATGCAATGCGATATTTCCCATGATTTGCATGATAAAGCTATACGTGGCTAAATCGCTGTGTTGTTGTTATAACTGGTTCGCCTTACTATTCCGACTTATTGTTAAATAACTTCTGTTCAATGTGGCGTAACGTACTTGCTTACTTTATATCGAATGCTTTTTCTAAACCAGATATTTCTAAATGCTTTTACTTTTTCAATTAAATTCTATTGTGTAACCGGTAACTTGTGAGATTGATTTAATGGTAGGAGCAATTCGTGAATTCGACTTTCTCGAAAACAAAGCCTCATTCCAAAAATGTTAAGTGCACCACATTTACTGGTATTATGTTGATTTTTAGTCAACGACTTTTGAATATTGTTTTTCTCCAAAAGGCCGTCTTCTGTGAACAAATTTGACTTCATACTTTCTGTTTATATTTTCATACAGAATTACGGAAAAGGTGTTTAAAACGATCCCTCAGGATAAAATGATCCCTGGCTGTTCTGCAGCTATTACTGCTGTTATTTCGTAATATCGATTTACAAAAGTTCAGCCCGTACGTCGGGAGGTGTCGCACGAAGTAAATATCAGAGGTGTGTGTGTTATAAACTATAAAATATGAAAATTACCGACTTTTATCTAAGGTAACGTTTTTTCAATGTTGTGTAACTTTTGTCACAAACGGGTTACTGTGACAGCTGTTTTTTCGCGAATTAATGACAAATCAACAATAATTGAATGTAGTAATAATTTGACGTTATATTCAAACACTGAATGTGAGTTGGATGCTTGGGGTCATATGATCCCTCTCTAGTAGGGTAAAATGATCCCAGGAATCCCAGGTGGTGCGTGAAACAATTTGAGTCTGTGAAGCTGGTCTCATTTTCTTAGGTTTGTTAGTTGATTTTACGTACTTATATTCATTGGTTACGTGCCAAAAATGATCTAAGATTTTATTTTTTTAAAAATTGTTTTAATTTATTTGTTCGCATATTTTGTGATTGAGTTTAAGTTCTGTTTTTATTTAAATAAATCAATGCTTTGTAATGTTCGTATCAGTAGTTTATTTAGTATCAGTAGTTATAAAATGATCCTAGGGGTCATTTTTCTAGGGATCCCCCGTGGGGATCATGTTATACACATAGGTGTACACCTTTAGTATGCTTTCACAAAAATATAATTGATCACGTAGTTAAATTTGATCTAAGCCAATAATAAGGTAGATGAACTAACTTACAAAAACTACTTTACTTTTACTTAAATAATGTGCATTTGTATTTTTTATATGAACTACGCTTTAAGCGGATCGTTTTAGACACCTTTCCCCTACTACCCAGTGACGGATTTAATAGGGCGGCCGATGAGCAGTTGCCACCTGGGCCCCTGCTCGAAAGGCCCCTCTAGGGCCCCATTCTTAAAAAAAATTATGATTTTATCAAAACTATATTTTTTTCTGTATTCAGTAAACTACCGCTTTAGTTTCTCGAAAAAATGGGCCCGCTCACAAGGCCCCCTAGGGCCCTGTCTTAAAAAATAAATTATGATTTTGTCCAAGCATTTGTTCTATACATTTCTGTACATTTACCCCCTTTTAGTAAACTACCTCTTCATTTTCCCGAAACAATGGGCCCCTCAATGTTTGCCACCTGGGCCTTTTTTCTTAAATCCGTCATTGCTACTACCCTTTGAATTACACCACCTATTACGAAACACTCTGTATAATAGAAAAGGAGGCATAAAAATTTCCGAAGATCTTAACCTTCGCTCGAGTCTTGAGTCAACAATCTGCCCCTACGTGAACACCGAAATTTGCAAATTTCTAGCAGACTTACAAATTCCTAAGCAAACACATCACTCTTCTATCTGAACTAGCATTTAATACCTGCCACTTCTTTTAGAAGAAGTCTCTTCTCCCCCCAGATTCGCAGCACAAAATTTCTGCGAGATTGGAAATCTTTGCCATACTTTCGCATGTGTTGTGCCCATTAACGCGCGTGACGCCCATCGCGTCAGAAATGTATTACATCGTGCTCACGGCGATAATGATATTCAACTTGCGTCACAGCGTGCCCCTCGACGATTCGGTTCCCTCTTTTCGGAGCCAACGACCTCCAGGTACACACCGACTTCCGATTGCGCGACCGTGAAGTTTCGATCGTTCGTATTACTTAACCGTGAAATTATTTTTCACCCTTCACCGAGTCGTTGACTTCTACTCGACGCCTCGTGTCCAATGTCGCCTCACAATCAGCCGCACGAGATCATGACCAACCACGCAAGACGGACACCGGGTCGATTTTGACCCGTCCTGTATGTCGTTGCAAATCCCACAAAACGTATAAATGGACTGTATGTATTTCCTCGGGCTGTTCGGCTCGGTAATTCCGAAAATTCCGATCTCTACTGAAGCTTTACAAATACAAGATAAGTGCGGGTAATGAGGCCCGGCAGGTAATATGGTCCACCTATCATTTGAGGCAGTCAGAGCAACGGACCAACCCACATTAAAATTTTTTTTTTTCTATTTTATATGGTTAATATAGCCTATTGGAACACGTTATTGCTACTAATTCAATTTCGAAAAAAAATGTGAGTTAGTCCATTGTTGCTCTGACTGCCTCATTTATCCTTGGTAGGTCAATCTACAATACTGGTAGTGTCATTTATTGCTTTTATTACATACGAAAATATCATTCGAAGAGTTTCCGCGCGATTAATACATATAACACTTGTCGGCTGTAAATTTAAAAAATATTTCACCGGCAACTAGCGTTGCTACAATTATAAGAATTATGTCGATTTCTTGGCTTTGTATTGGTAGTACTCATTATGCAATTACTGTACTACTATAGGTATGTATAAGTATATATGTTGGCAACATATTCCCAGAAAATTGATAATTTTGTAAAGTGCACGCTTGACATATAACCTCGACAATGAGGAAGTGACAAAACAGATAATAAAGCCCACCAAAATATTAAGTGGGCTTTAAGGCTGAGGACCTAACCAGAGACCCCCTTCAAAACAGGAACGATATTGAGAAGAGCTCCAAAGTACGTGTCACTTCAACCAGAAGAAAAAAAAAAAAGAGACAAGATTGTGTGAACAAGAGTACGGCAACTCTGCAGACAATTGGTTTTGTAAATTATGCTGAACTGCATTCAAGAGTGATATGCGACAGTGTGTCATGTGTCTCATCTGGATACACGTGGATTGCGTTCAGCTCACACCTGAGGAAGAAGATGTCTTTGTTTACCCGAATCGTACATACTAAATAGGTGGGCCTTACTACCTGCACTACACGAAACAAAGCCCGTTTACAAGGTTTTTAAAAACCTATTAATTTTCGTATTTGTTGGGTTCATATATTGTTACAAATATTACAGTTTATAGTTTAATGTCCACAGGTTTCTACAAAAAAAGTTTTCAAGAATATGTAAAAGTTTCTTTTTAAAAAATGATGGATCCTTAGGTGGGCCTTATTACCCGCACTTACACTTTTTCTGACTGCATCAATTTATGAGATAAAGTTGAAATAGAAGACAGATTGTCGCTACACACGTTTAAACAAGTCGTAAAAGACAAATTTTCTTAGTTGAGAGTGTATAGAAGCCACAAATGCAAATTCAAAGATTCTTTTTCGATTGAAAGCAATTTCCTAGGAAAATAAGGAGGAATATTTTTTCTTTGAATTAAAATTAAGTGAATATTTCTAAAAAGGCAAATTTAAAAGGGAATTTTACTTTTTTCTAAATTCATGTCTGCGATTTTTTCTAATTTTTTTTCTAGATTGAAAATTCTAGGCTAGATAGGGAATTTTTTCCTAAATGCGACTCTCGGATTTTTTTCTAAATATTTTCTAGATTGGAATTTTTTCTATTTTTTTTTTCTCTAGATTGGAACTTCCAGACTAGATTTAAAATTATTTTCTAGATGCAAGTTTTGGATCTTTTTCTGATTTTTTTGCTAGATTGGAACTTCTAGACTAGATCTAGAATTTTCTCTAGACGCAAGTCTCACATTTTTCTAGAATTTTCTATAATGCTATCAAGAACTATCCTTTGTTACTTCCATTCTATAATTACAAGAAGGATAGTCAAAATAAACTAGATTGGCATAGTGTGACTGCGTTTGTGACAAATTATTTAAAGTAATAAAATAATGTGTTGCTACATCGACCATCCTGCAACGCTGAACGAAACGATAGCTACTTATAATATACAGCCTTCTGCATGGCCCCACCTGCCGCGCTTGGCTTTGGAAACTCCCTTAATCTTTTTTTCCCTCTTTTTTAAGCATTCCGTCTCTCGACGCCAGTACCGTTACTGGTATTACCGTACACCTGACTAAATTTAATGCGCGTTCGGATTATCGAATGGCCGAATAGCAGTGGTTAGTTGGTCAGTGAATGCGTGCTCGGCGTCGGGGAATAAGTACGGTGGTATTCAAACGAGAAGCAAGCATTGGCTTCCCGTTGTGGCTTCTAACCCTCGCTGGACGGATGCTGGGTCGATTTTGACCCACGCAAAGTATTCAACTATACGTGTTACTTATTATTAGTATTGCTCCTTGAGAGGGATAAGGATATTAACTCACACCAACATCAGAGTCTAATATACAAACTTATTGCAAAGTATAAATGGCAATACAATTATAACACAAAATGGACCCTGAAAGGTCCATGCAATAAATATTTCTTAAAGTGCATTACTGCTCTAAAAGGATCCTCGTAATTGGAGTTGAAGATAAATTCTTCCACACAAATAAGAGTGTACGTTCTGTTTCAATTGCAGAACGATTATTACTTACCACCGCGATCAACATGGTCCAGGGTGTCCCCGCAGCACACGAAGAAACAAAGGGGCAGCACCACGTGGAAGGTCGGCAGCGCGATGTTAATTATCTCTGCCATGCTGGTATTAATCGCTGTCTTCGCGATCGCGGGCCTGGCGTTATGGATGGGAGGTTCGTTCATGCTTTGTGACTCTCTTCCTGCATTATCTGCGAGACGTTTATACCGCGATATTGGGAATAGGGCTGGAACTATTCGAATAATTTACTATTCGAATATTTTACAAGTATTCGAATGCTACGAATAAACTTCGAATATTTGAGTATTCGAATGCTACGAATAAACTTCGAATATTTGAGTATTCGAATGCTACGAATAAACTTCGAATATTTGAGTATTCGAATGCTACGAATAAACTTCGAATATTTGAGTATTCGAATGCTACGAATAAACTTCGAATATTTGAGTATTCGAATGCTACGAATAAACTTCGAATATTTGAGTATTCGAATGCTACGAATAAACTTCGAATATTTGAGTATTCGAATGTTATTATTCGAGTACTGCTGTATTCGAATACTATTCGAATACTGCTATATTCGAATACCGATGTATTCGAATAGTATGGTATGAAGTGGCTTAAAATTACCTTACAAGATTTCACCATGACAATTGAACTTATATTCGAATAGCATTCGAATACTTAAATATTCGAATTATATTCGTCAAATAATTAAGCAACTGAAGTATTCGAATATTCGAATACCGAATAATTCGACATATAGTCCCAGCCCTAATTGGGAAGTGACATCCGTCACCATGACATCTGGTGGCAAAAGTAGAAGCGCTCGTTGGGTACACATTGGTACACATCAATTCATCGAAATACACGTTCACCTCCTATAAAATTCCTCCGGGCAGGATTTAAACCTACCCAATCACATATACTTTGCATAGAAAGGAACATTTTCGCAAATAACTACAATATCGAATAAATTTTGTACCCATATCGGCGCCATCTTGGCTAGGCCCCGCCCCCATGTCACTTCCCAATTAGATTAAGGGAACCGAGGAACGTATGTACTCATATCGAAATGCAACTTTTGTTTCAGCTCTTCGGACAGACTCGAAAAACGGTAGGTATCTCACTATTTAACAGCAGAACTAAATAGTTGAACGAGAATTAGCGAGGATTAACGAAATCGTATGTATCGATGATTTCAGCAATCGTCGGGTTCACCTGCACTTTCAGGGTGGCTAAGGGCGAGAAATACAACCCCATGTTGAAACTCAACACTAGCATGGTGTTTCGGGAAAAGGAGCGGAAGTATAAGAATATAGTGAGTGCAGAAATCACTTGAGCACTGATTCAACACGTTGACCGCCACTTGAAATGCTTGTAATAAATAGGAATGTGTTCATTGTCTACTTCTGAATATAGGAGGAGTAGATTTGGACTTCAATCGACGCGACATTCCTTTGTAAAACTGATTAATTAGCTGTGGATTTTTTTTTAAAATAACTTCAGTGATTATTCTGGTCAGTTTCGTGAGACTTCTTATTTTTAATATTCAACAGCTTCCCCGAATATTTGTTGCATGTACTCTTTTGTTTATTAGGGGGAGATCCTTTAACGCCGGGCGGCACCTAATACCGAACATCAGCTATATCTGTAATATGTATTTGAAACACTACTGAGCCGTTATTCCGCATAAACCGCAGAGGGGATAGAATAAACAATTATTTAAGTTTCAGCATGTTCCGATTTAATATCATTTCTTTCTTCTTACTTGAGAAAAACCTTAAGCGTTCGGCACTAGGAGAATTCCTCCTAATAACAATTAGACTGTGGAAGTTTATGCAAGTATGATATTTGTTAGGTCATCCCATAAGTAATGCATTTTTCTAAAACTATCATTGACGGGAGTTTGCACTAATAAATAATTTGTTTACTTATACCTACACCTCAGATATGTTCTTCACCACTACAGTCGCATTATTTTCTTTATTAAAATTATATGAGGCACCTAAACCCAAAGGGATGCAAGTGACATTTCTCTTATATCGAGGAAATCAAGTTTGGAATTCAAATGTGTTAAGAAAATTCTGCGTAAAGCCTCTATGCAAATTAAGTCATATTTAATGATTGACATGTAGTAAGTGACAATATTACATTTAACAATTTAACTAACCATCTCGGTTCTTAATTCAGAAATTTCAAAAATGTCACTTGCATTCCTTTGGTTCTAAGTGCCTCATATAACATAGATACCATGGCGAATATGTTATTTCGTCACGTCCATTTTAAACGTTTGCAATAACTGTAATATTCGATCTACAATATTTTCTGAAAATTCTTATTTCAGATAAGAGACGAGTTTCATTGTTTAAATCTTAACTCTCAGAAAAACCTATGGGATGACCTAATATTACAATAATTACGTAGGTATACGTTAGAAATATGCAAAAAAATATGCAAAACATATAGGATACGCAAAATGAAAAAATATTTTTAAAACCCTTTGATGGTGAACCATATTTCTATCAAAGTCCCACTTGTTTAATCGTTTACCATAATAATGTATATTTGCATAAAGTTCCGCAGTCTAATAATAATAAGTTTATTACACATGCAAATTACAATTGCAGAGATAGATAAATGCTTTATTTGTTTTTTAATTTACATGGATAATGATAATTCACTGTTATTAGGCATAATGTGTAATATTAACACTGTACCTAATGGCCGCTGCCACGTACGCGCAATTTCGCGATTTCGATCTACCATTTTCCATAAACCTAGAGAATCATATTTGTTACATACTAATTACGAGCAATAATATAGCTTTCAAAGATTTATATCTTGTTTACAGTAAGTATGCTGTTTTGATGGTTTTTAAAGACCAATAATTAGTTGGGAAATTTGAAATAGATCGTGTTGAGACGCCAGGGTTCAACTATGAAGTACATATTATTTTTCCCTTTAACACGGTTACAAAATTCTGAAGTTCCAAATTTTACTATTTCCTCAATACAAACTCTTCCACTCGAAGACACGCAAAATTCAAAAGAGAACTTAAAAAACGTTTAGCCTCATACTACGAAATTTATAAAGATTTGTCAAGAAAAAGCAAGCAAACAAAAACAACAGTTTTATCTAATAAAGCAGAACGTAGAAATGTAGATGCTGCAAAAGAAAGTTCCCTCGTCTAATTCTGATTAGCAGAGATGAAGAAGAAAGAAGTTAGCGTGCAATATTTAATTTTTACTAAACATATTTCTGATTATTATGAAGCTAAAATAGTGTATTATCGTTACTTTTTGAAACCTAACTCGGTTTTTTTGTACTAATTCTTATTTAGTCTTTTGTATCACGATTATGCATAGAACAGTTTTGTTTTAGAAATCCAGAAATTTCTTAGAAAAGTCAATGGAAAATGTCGAAGAATCGTGTGGCAGGCAACGTGTTGAGGATGTTTTTACAATGAATTGGAAAGACGATGGCTGACGAATTATTGCTGCATTTCAGTTCGAGCTTCTGTTCCGAAGAAGCGTTTTAGGTACCGCCTACCAGAAAACTGTAATAGACAAATTCGAGAGCGGTATCCTGAAAGTTTTCTTCAGGGTATACCTGGACAGGAGGAAGGTGCCACGTTCGATCACGAACGTCGAAGATACGATCGAGGACATCATCGTGAAGGAGACGTACTCAACGTCTTCCTTGTTCAAAGATATGGAACTGGATCTCACCAGCATATCAGTAAAAAGTAAGTATGAATTAGAAGCAATTACTAACATTGCACAAATCATACTAACACAATTACTCGTCGATGAAACTAGTATTTACTGATTAGTTTCGTAAACTATCGATTCGTAAACTATTTGCAATTATAGATTGACGAGGATTACGAAAGTTGAACAAAACTAAAATAATGTATGTTAATAACAAATCATTTTGGACTAAGAAAACATAGTCCTATTTCCTCAATTTTCTGCTGTAAAATCTGTACTTCCTTAGCTAAATGGACAACGGGAATATATCAAATAAAATAAAATAAAATAAAAACACTCGCGGATGATCTAACTAGGAACACTATTCAGTTGATGATGGAATCGCGCATATTTTTTTATATAGATCGAAAGTATATGTCACAACGGTCACAAAAATGTAAATTAAAGATGCTCCCGAAAGCTGGCCTGACTTTGAAAAATCAACAAAGGTGGAATAGGATATAGAAGGAAAATGTGGGAAAGAGAATGACAAAGCCGTTTATTGAAATTTAATTATCTGTATTATATAAAAATACATTATAGTAACTGAATTATAATAGATTAATGATAGATAACGATTGCAAAAAAATGAATGATAATAAATAAAATTACTGATAATACTATTGAAATCACAACAGTGGGTAATTAACCATTATATTTATTATAATCTTGTCGACAAGAAGGTTTAAAAATGTGATTGAAGCAAAAATAGATTCAAGATAAAGATTCTAGATAGCAAGAAGAAGGCGTATTTTTTCAAATTTAAGAATTAGTAAATGAGTGACTATTCAAAGCGACAAACTTTCTCGTCAAAAATTGTGTCGCAATAAATTAGCCCTCGTTTTAAGTTTTCTACAGTTGTATCTAAATTCCGTATATTCAAATTGTTTTCTTTGTCTTATTTACTTCTTACATGATTTTTAAGAAAATTGTATATGCCTTTTCTGGGCATTTATTTTTCAATTAATGTATACATAATTATATATTCGGCAAACAATAGTGTCGCGCAGTATATGTGATCTGTCGATCGGTCTTCGCAGTGACATGTTTAGATTACCTCCTTGCTCAAGGTATGGAAGAAACATTGTGATAACTATTATCGCTTCAATCACTTTTTTAAACCTTCTTCTCGACAAGATTATCATAAATGTAATGGTTAATCATAAATGTAATGGTTAACCCACTGCTGTGATTTCAATAGTATTATCATTAATTTTATTTATTATTATCAATTTTTTCTAATTGTTATTTATCAGCGTTATATATACAGCGCTTACTTCCCAACCAAACAGCACGTGTTCAAATCCGGTCATCCTAATTTTTTTTTCCCTTTCTTTTAACTCTTATTTAGAATAATTAAATTTCGTACTGCTTTAATCTATTATCATTCATTTAATATAATGTATTTTCATATAATAGAGATAATTAAATTTCAACAGACGGTTTTGTCATTCTCTTTCCCTCATTTTTCTTCTTTCCCCTGTTCCACCTTTGTTAATTTTTCAAAGTCAGACCAGCTTCTGGGAGCATCTTTAATTTACGTTTTTGTGACGGTTGTGACATATACCTTCGATTTATATAAAAAAATATGCGCGATTCCATCATCAACTTAATAGCGTTCCTAGTAAGTGTTAGAATTTTCTTTTTTTAAACATTACTTTCACCGCAGTGCTTTCCAAAAGAAAATATTATTTTATTTTTCTTTATATTTAACATCTGCTCACGTCTGTTGTAGATGGCGTAGGAAACTAGCAAATAACATACATATGAATGCAAATACAGTGTCTGGCAAAGCACACTTTATTCTGATCTTATACCACGTGACATTTTCTTTTACTCATAACCCAGGGCTAAATCAGGACGCAGCTGGAAACCAAAAGCAGGCGCAGCAAAGGAACGCCATGATCACGAAGAACGGCCTTCTGCGACCAAGCAGGAACAACTCTTTAATTACGAGCCCGAAATCGAAGACGAAGCCCAGCAAGCCAGAGTCTAGCGAGCCGGACATCGACTTCAGCAACATACCAACCATCCAAGGCACATATAAAGCTTCGAAAGTGAACAACACCTCTGCAAATAAAACCAATTCCACGCAAGAGAGTACAAAGCCACAGCCCGACGCGAAACATACCAAAGGCTCGTTACCCCAAGAGCAGACCACAATAAAGTTCACAAGCACAGAGGGAACTACCCGGCCAGTTAGCAGCGTTGTACAAACCACCCCCCTGAGGATCAAAGAAAAAGTCAACCACACTGTTCACGACGAACGAAGGAACGAAGCCACCCAAGGGACGAGCAAACGAGTAGCCTCCACGTCCACGATGCCCACGACGTCCACGGCCCGGGCCAAAGTCGAGGACCTATTCAAAGACTTCCGCAAGCCAGACCTCGAGACGTCGCCGTGGAAGCCGATCGTACCTACTTACGTTAACACCGAATTGAAGCTACTGCCAGGCAGCGCGGGAAAGACGAATCACAAAGTGAACTATAACAACACGAACCCTGGAGAAGCTGCCTCTGAGTCGACCACGAGGATCCCCCAGTACAGCGTGCAAGCCAGGATCCCGGAGTCCTCGACGCAACAGGAGAAACCGTCGGAGTCACCGGAACCAGCGAACTCGTACGTGGATGTTCCCGGCATGAGCACCTTCGACTCGGAAGACACAGATTTCCCACGCGACAGGATCGTGCCCCAGGAGATGGTGAATTTCAGGGTGAACGGCAAGTTCAAGAACAAGATTCCAGGCTTGATGGAGGACGGGCAGATCTTTACGGCGCCTCCACCTCCGGTGTCACCGGAGGAAGGTACCAAGCCAGATATAGAAGTCTCAGGACAACTGCCTTCGGAGACCTACGACGTCAGGCTGCGAACTTCCTCCGATCCTGGAAAAACAGAGTCCGCCTTCACGAAACCTTATCGCTCGGCCAACGAGAATGAAACTGGCTGGAGGGCCCCTGGAGCACAGGCTTCGTACAGAGTAACAGAGGGTGATCCGATGAAGATTAATGAGAAGGGAGAGGAAAGTGCTGCCCATCCGAAGGACAAGGAGAGTTCGGGCAATTTATTATTGTCGGTTAGTCCCAGCACCCAGAGGTGGCACGTGCTGAGGCCTGATAATTCGAGTGCCGAGGAGGACCCGACGACAGAAGCGTCAAGGGCAGGGGTGGCAGAGGTTGTTTCAGACGCAGACATAGAACTGGAGGGTAGGAATCGATACTCGGACATCCAAGCTGTCGCCAAACCCCACAACGACGCCCTGCAGGACAGGAAGGTTGATAAGAACGCGCAGGAGCCGGTTTACACCAGCTACAAGACGCCGGACTTGAACGGGGCTGGCTCGAAGCACAGCCTGATCGAGAACTCTGGAACGCTGAAGCCATTCAGGCACACGATACCCGTGGACAAGCTCATGTCCGTTCTGAATTATGATGAGAGTGGTAAAGGGAACTCGTCGTTGATGCAGGAAGCAAATAGTGTGACGGATAGTGCGATAAACGACGGGGGGATGTTCAGCGAGGATGGTGAGGCGAAGGACGAAGGAAACACCTTGAGAAGAAATCTAACTCAGCCAGAGGGGACCGAAGTGTTATCAGGTAGTTTTAAGGAAGCCGAAGTGGAAACGATCGTTGGCAATTCAAACAGTAGTTCGGAAGTAAGTGCCCCCATGAAACACGGAAAGATCGAGTTGTCTGAACGTGGGAGGCCAACAGAATCGAGCACTCGGACTATTATAGACGACGAAAAGCTCCTGAAGCTGAGCACGACGGAGATCTACTCAGAGATGATACATCCACTTCACAATAACGCGGATAAATTGGTTGTGCAGGGTGGAGGGAGTAAACAAACGCCACCAGGGAGATTTACACCAAGTATTTCAAGGAACTCCACGTTCATCGAGATTGACACGTTGAAGCACACCCCTGGACAAGCTGAGAACTCTAGTTCCTTCGAGAGTGAACCGTCTTTTAATACAGAAGAGGAATTGGACTGGATATTTAACGGGACTGTGAATCGACCTTCCAGCCCTCTTGAAACCAAAAAGAAGGTGTACAATGATACATTGAAAGCCTACGTAGTAGAGAATTTGGTGACCTTAGCACCTGCTAAGAGTAACACTGGCATTGGGAGGCCTGTTCGACCAAGACCCAAGATCGACGGGGAGAAAGGAACAGAGGTGATCGAGAAATCCTCGAATCGAAGTTCCTCCGACGACACTACGCTGTTGGAGCAATTATTCGGTGTTCAGAGCCGAGACAGGAATGTAACGGAGGAAGGTTCATCCAATGATAAAGAGCACTTGGTACATCCATCAGAGTCGAGCAGGCACCAGCCCAGGATCGAGCAGATCGTGGAAGTAGTGACGTCTATCAGTACCAAAGTGTCTTCCAACATTAAAGACGATCCCATCGTACTGAAACTCGTGGTTACCAACTCTACTTCCCTTCCGGTCATACACTGGGACTCACGCGAGAAGGAACCATCGACTCCGCAAGCATCACTGCTCACAGAATTGTCAGTTGGCGTTGATCAAGAGGAGAACCGTTCCTTCAGAGATCGCCCAATAGCGGCTCAGGGTCCCAGTGAAGTGGCACTAACAGAGAAACCGCCGTCTTCGACGTCCGCGGGCGTTCAAACCTTCCAGACCTCTGACAGAAAGATCTCCACGATCGAGGAGAATCGGTTTCTACTGGAGAAGCTCAAGCAGTTGGCTGAAGTCGGCAGCAACGACACGCCAGCGAAAAGCAGCAAGAACCATTCGAGGCCTATAGCTGGGGCTATAAAAGCTCAGGCTGGAGATGTGAAACAGGAGGCTCGGCCATTGTTTGATTTCGCGAAGCTAAAGGAGATCGCGGACATAGCGACGGGGAACGAGACGTTGATGAACTCTAGCGCGGGGTTCACGATGACCCGCGATGGCGTCGAGATATTCACGAAGATCCTGAATAAAGTGGAGGACCGCGCGGACAAGATGATCTCCACCACCGAAAAGAGCAACGGAACTGGTAATTGTTTTATTGAATCGGTTAAAAGAAGGCATCCTAGTTGCTGGCATTGGGATTTCATTTTATGCTTCCTGTGCTCGTAGACGAGTGTCTCGGCTTTCTATGCGGAGATGGGAAATGTCTGCCTTCCAGTGGCAGGTGCAATATGCTGGGCGAATGCACAAATTCTGAAGACGAGGCGAACTGCACATGCGCAGACTTTCTGAAGGCGCAACTATTGCAGCAGAAGATCTGTGACGGCGTGGCGGATTGTTGGGACTATTCGGATGAGACTGACTGTGGTATGTGCTCAGGTTTTTGTAGTATATTGTTGGCCTGTTCTATATACAGAGTGCCTCAAAATTGAAGGACCATCCTGAACATGCAGTATCCTTGTGCAAAACGACATCGAAAAGTGCTTTACCGTTTTGGGATCCGTGGCTTCGTTCTGATGATATTACAGAACAGTTGAATATTAGCGGTCCAGATTCCGGGGCGCGCAGTTTAAAGCCGAGTCAGCTGAGCGCCGAGCAGTGATCGCTCGAACGCTGCCGCGCACTCAGCTGACATGTCTTTAAAGTGCTATAAATTTGTTTGTGTTTTTATGAATTTCAAAACTAAATACCTATGTTGCATACTTTTGCATACCTTTGTCCTTTTTAAATATTTATTCAATTTTCTTTCGGGCTCTTATCTTTCCATCGTTTTTCTCCCTTTTCTATACGCGATCGCTCATTGAAATTTGTGATGCCAAAGGACTACCTTAAACTCATGTTTGATTATTAATCTTATTTATCCACCGTGTCTAGATCCGCCTAGTTGATCCTAGCAGTTCCTAGTTGACCCTAGTAATTCCTAATTGACCCCGTCAATTAGCCTAGTAGTTTCCAATTGGAGCTGGTAGTCCCTAGTTGAACCTATTTAGTAGCACCTACTAGGATAATCCAAGTTATTTATTCCAAAATCCGCCAATGTTTGCTTAATTTTCTAACAGATTGGTGCGAGGAAGGCCAATTCGTATGCGGTAACAGTCAATACTGCGTGGATCAGGAGAAGGTCTGCAATGGCTTCTCAGACTGTCCCAGGGGAGAGGACGAGAAGAAATGTACTGCACTCATAGATGATGATGCGCTACTGAACTACGAAGAACCAAATGCATCAAATAACATGGAAAACCATTCCGAGGCCATCGCAGTGGGAGATGAATATCCATTGCCTGCTGAACAGTTTCCACAGTCAGATTCCGGCACCGATAGAGACATATTCGATCAAGAAGCAGTCGAGTCCGCCATCTTGGAATCGACCACCCTCCGTTCATTGCGAACCAACGACCACATGGAGAAAATCCACCGAAATCACTCCGCGGTTAAGACCCTCGTCTCTGGAAGGGAAATATCAAACACGAAAGGCATTCTACCTCACGGGAATGCGATCCGCGTCAACGCAAATAAGAAGCATCCGACATCCACGATCGACCTTACGAAGGAGATTAACAATTATAACGAGAAGGGATATATAAATATACGAAAGAATGGGAAATGGGGGAAATTGTGTTTAAGCGGAATGGACAATGTCTTGCAAGAAAGGCACGCTAGGTGGACCGTCGAGGACCTTGGTAGAGCGGTGTGCAAGGCTATTACTTATCAGTAAGTAATCTAGAAAAATTCAATCCCGTATGTTAGACAGACAAATGATATTACCATGGCTGTTCACTTAACCCTCGGGCCCCAAGAAAATATAAATGGGCGGGATAATTTTGGTGGCAGATTCTCAGCACATGGGTACTCCTGTAGCATCTTCGTTTTAATCAAGAAGTCAAACTTCGAAAATGGTCAGGTATATTCCAGTTTTAAAAAGGATAAGATGTATTTTTTCAATGTACTTGAACTTGGCATAGTCCTTTCACGTAGGATGTTCTACATCACTTATATGGAACCATAAATCAGCTTGGTCCCACTGTTAGATTTGTTTCACTTGCACATTTAGCCTTAAGAGTTAAACACACGCACACAAATTTCTATGTAACAGTATCTAACTTCTACGATTCTTAAGTCAGAGTATCAAGTATTAATTTTTCCGAAATTTCATTATTTTGCTATTTTATTAATATGCTAGGCTATTATCCTCCGCGAACAATTTTATTACAACCAAAGCGAACTAAGCTAGATGATCATTTGGCAGAAAGAACCTAGTAGCTCCTAATAGGACCTAGTAGTACCTAGTAGAATTTAGTGCTTTCTAGTTGGATCTAGTAGTTCCTAATTGATCCTTGTAATTTCTAGTCGAGCCTAGTAGTTCTTAGCTGCCCCTAGAAGTTCCTAGTTGCACCTAATAGTTTCTAGTTGACCCAGTAGAACCTAGTAGCGCTAAGTTCCTACCTGAACCTAGTATCTCCTAGTCGACCCTAGTAGTTCCTACTTCAGCCCAGTAATTCCTAATTGAACCTAGTAGTCTTTAGAAAAGGGCTTCAATTCGATGTATACTGTGTAAAACTCAACAGTAAAACAGGGTTAATTATGGAAATTGTTTCTTCAGGGATTACGAGACCGTGGAGAAAGTGTTGGACGAAAATCCAGTGTCCAGCAGACCTTATTACACGTTATCGTACAACGAGAAACCCCTGGACAAAACTATTCTGACTTTCAAACCATCCGTGTGCCCGAGTGGCGAGATCCTCAGGGTCAAGTGCAAGAACCTTGAGTGCGGAATAAGAACGCAGACACCATCGCAGGCCAGGTATACTCACTGAACCAGTTTCTCATAATTATATACCGGCTGGATCGTTTATAAAATCATTTGGATACAAACTGCGCTCGAGGAGAATGTCCTCCTCCTCCCACCACTCCCTCAATATCGTCAGTAATAACGATATATCGGCGGTAAAAAGGGCAACGAACGATCTGCATAAAATTAGAATTTCGCAGGATCTTTATTACCCGAGATGAGCAACCGCGATGCGATGACGCTGGTATCGTGAATTTTTATCGAGCTTCGAACAAGTATTATTTATTAGATGCAATGGGAAATCACTCATTCCTTTTGTAATATTTTTCCAACGTTTGGGAGAACTAGATCTTGTTCGACCGAGTTGAAATATAAAATTAGAGCGTTGGCAAACACGACAGCAGGAAAGGTCTACTTTTATTTTTGATGAAGAGAATTAATTTTGACAAAAGTGATGCATGTTTGAATATTGAGAATTTGTACGCAATTTGGCGGATAGTTTGCTGAATTGAGGATAAAATAAGACTTAAAATTCACATTTGTCATGAATGAAGATAGTAAAAATAGGTGTATCTACTGACTTTTAAGGACCAGTGGACGTAAGGACTCACAAACTTGTTTGGAAATAAGTCACGTTCGTTCATCCAAATTATGCATTGCTTCATATTTATATTAAAATTAGAGAAAATAGAAGTCACTTATATATGCAAATTGCATATGGTGCAGAAAAACGAACAGAGGGGTGACCTGTTTGAAGGGGGGTATACCCGTTTGAACCCTCGGAAAATGTATACATTTTGTAGATTTTTTTACAAGTCAACGACTTCATGCAGATTCCCGTTTTTTACTAGCTTTACATAGTATTATGAACTAGGTACTTAAAAAAAATGTTTCAGTTAAAAAGCTATTGTTTTTCGGAAGTTATGGATACATGTCCGAAAATCTCCCGATTTTAGACGGCTAAACGGTGGGCCTGAAATAAACTGTATGTCGTGTCTGAAATCAAAACCAATAAAATCTTCATATAAAGTATGTTAATAGCTATCGTCCAACGGGGCCGATTTTGAAAATTTTGAAAAATAAAGAAATGCTGAGAGAACAAGGCTAAAGTTACATTTTTCTAAGAGAAACGTCCACCTTTTTTCTTTATAAATAATAAACGGGGAATCGGAATAAAAAATTCCCTCGTAGGACGATGTGGAATTTTATTACGAAGTGAATTGGTTGAACGTAGCCAATCGTAGCCGATGCTTAGTTTTCTTTTAATTGACGAAAACCAAGCACGGTTCATGTGTAAAAATAGAAACTTTGACTTTAAACATCAGCCATTTTTTCCCAAATCAATGTTTCGAAAAATCCTTCGTTCAAAGACTAGTTTATTGTTCCTATAGTAAGCTTGTAAAATTTGAAGTAAATCGGTTGAATGGAATGGTTTTTTAAATATTTTGGTCACCGCAGAAGCCTTTTATTTGAGAGAACCTTCGAGTTATAGACAATACCCTAGTTATTGATAAATATTTTAAAATAAAAAAATTTCGATGCACGGTACTAGATGCAATCCTTAAAAGGAAAATAGATTATTTGAGAAATGTGTTATAGTTTTTGAGTAACAAAATTTCCAAAGACCACCCTTTTTTCGGCCTCCTGACTGAGCATGACCCCTTAAAACGTTTTCACACGGGATACCTCTACGTCTCATAAATAGTATTTCGAATATATTCACATATTTAATATTTCTTTCCATGTGGATGAAACAAGCACTACCTCTTCCAAATGTATACATCTGAAATACTAATTGTGAGCCACACAAGTGTCTCGCGTGAAAAGGCCTTAAAAGTTGAAGTATCTCAATTAACATCTACATATCTTCCATAAACAATGCTAAGTAAAATAATATAAACAAAGACGATATGTGATTATATTTGAGATACTAGTTGGCAAGCAAAAAATTGTCCAGCGTGAAACGGGTTTTAGCTATATATCTGAATTGACGTATATAAGAAAATCTGTGAGTCTCTGTGTTTTAAAGAGCCCGATCTGATCTGAAAGTAGTAGGATTGTCTGATAGGAATCAGCTTTATTGTACAATGAATATTTAATATTATGGTGCATGCATTGAAGCAGGTCGAATGTTTCTCGTCGTTACAGAATAGTAGGAGGTGGTAGCTCCTCGGCTGGAAGTTGGCCATGGCAAGTGGCTTTGTATAAGGAAGGTGATTATCAATGCGGCGGAGCTCTTATCAACGATAGATGGATACTCTCCGCAGCGCACTGTTTTTATCAGTAAGCGATAGAATTATCCACTAAAAAGTTCTATATTTAATATATCAAGGCACTCGAAGAGTTTTATACACTAGAGAATGTATAGGGGAGACCGGGGCAGATTGTAACAAAAAAAGTTTACAAATATGAATACAACTAAACGTTTCTAAAAAATATAAATGAAAACACAGATCATTATTAAACATTTGATATACACGAGTTAAACAATCATTACTTATTCATCTGATTCTATCAAAATCTTCTTCTTCGCTTTCTTTACTTTATCTTTATACTTTTTTTCTACTTTTTGGATTCTCGATTGTTCTGTTGTTCGTTTAGAGCATATTTTTCCGGTGTGCCAGCAAATAGCTTGCTTTATAACCATTTGGAGTGGAGTAAGTATAGTAACATGTTACAATTTACCCCGAGGTCGAATTTTTGCGTTTTACCTCAGCAAACGAGAAACTAAACATCAAATCACTAAAATGCGTATACATTGGTATAAATGTGTACTGATTCGTTTGCGACAAAGAAGCAAAAATTCAAACGGTTTCTAATGCCGGTTAATTGAAATAAAACAAAATGAATACATAACGCTCGTTTGTGTCACTAAAACCGACGGAGCTAATATCGTCAAGCAGCTCTCGCATGCTGTAAGTTACCAGATTTGTCGTTCAAAATATTTTACTTATGTTACAATTTACCCCCTGTTACAACCTGCCTCGGTCTCCCCTACCGGGAGTTCAAATTTTAAAAAAACTGACTAATTATTCTTTTTAGTACTCTAAAGACATTTGAGTGTTTCGGTATGAGTGTAAATAAAAATTGTGGGAGTTATATCAACCCTATATTCCTATGCTTTGCAAGTCGCTCCAAACATCCCCCCAATTCCAACAAGTTTGTCTTCAAAAGTGTTTTAATCTTGTACCTTTCTTTTTCTCAAACAATTCGCATAATTTGCACTGCCTTTTTCCTTCAAATTAATTCTGAGTATTCCAATAATTCAGAGTGTTCTAATTTTGGGTTGTACCGAAAACGAATCTAGCATTTGAAAAATAAATAACGATAAAGAATGAAACAATATCGCATGTTCAAATTCCTATTCGGTGCATTGCGAAATTCGATCACTCCGAATATTCGAGTATTCCTAATTTTTCGAATAATGATCGAATATTCGAATTCTACTGGTATTCGAATACTTAGAGTATTCATAACACCTCTGATTTGAACAGTGCCCAAGACGAATACTGGGTGGGAAGAATCGGTGTTACGCGTCGTGGAAGCTTCCCAAGCCCTTACGAGCAAGTTCTACGTTTGGACTACATATCCTTGCACCCTGACTATATCGACAATGGTTTCATAAACGATATAGCGATGCTGAGGCTTGAGAAATCAGTAGCATTCAGCGATTACGTTAGGCCAGTGTGCCTTCCTCAATCAGAGCCGAAAAGCGGCACTACGTGCACTGTCACAGGATGGGGGCAACTGTTCGAGATTGAGAGGATATTTCGTAAGTACACGTTGGCTGATCTTCTAATAAACATTCGCGATGCGCGCCGTTTAATGATAACCATTTGTTAAACAGCGGATACCTTGCAAGAAGTGCAGCTTCCTGTGATCTCCACGGAGGAGTGCCGCAGGAAGACTCTGTTCCTTCCTTTGTACAGGATTACGGCAGGTATGCTTTGCGCGGGGCTCAAGGACGGTGGAAGAGATGCTTGCTTAGGGGACAGTGGTGGACCTCTGGTTTGCTCGGGATCAGACAACAAATACACTCTTCACGGTGAGCACTCTTCAATCATACTGAAATAGAACGAAATTCCGCTGAATTCTAATGCTACAAGTTGGAATAATATTGCAAACACTACGGTTTGATATTGTTGGAGCTAATTGTAAGTACAGTAGCATCCCTATTACACTATACACAACTGAGATTGTACTTTGAGAAGTATTTTTAACAGTCGTAAAATAAGTTCACAAATGAAAGAGGAGTGACTATAAGGGCATGTTCTGCTCACATAAGAAATTGCTGAATCATCAGATTGTAGAGTATTGCAATAACGATAATTTGGATAATTAGATGGTTGTGCTGTATTAATTGACATTTCAACGTAGCACAATTTCTTTTGAGTGGCAAACTGTGCTAAGTTTGAAATTTCTGAAAAACAGATATTTTACGACGCGTTTCCTATATTTTTAAATTGTGGAAAAATTAAAGATTAAAGTGTCGAGAAAATGTAAATTCTGTGACATATTCCTAAATTTATAAATTTAAGACAAATTTTAAATAAATGTTCTATGGCCTTTTCCGCAGGTATCACTTCCAATGGCTACGGCTGCGCCAGACCTGGAAGGCCAGGAGTTTACACGAAGGTGCATCACTACCTGCCTTGGATCGAGCATACAACCTCGAGGGATGATATACTCTCTTCGACAGTGGCCTGCAAGGGTCATCGATGCCCCCTTGGCGAGTGTCTCCCTAAATCTCGCGTATGCAATGGTTTCTTAGAATGTTCTGACGGCAGCGACGAACGTAATTGTCCTGTTAATTTTTAACGAGATAAGACTGACCGCACTTGTACTTGATTCTCCGAGTAGTTATTTCACTCGCGATAGAATTAGTCTGCTTAGCTCGTGGCAGACAAATTCTAAGGCAATGCTAGATGAATGATACTCGAGAGGTGAGATGAGTCTTCAAATTGATGAAAATAAATATTGAAAGGGACACAAGTGCTAGAGAAATGTATTAGAACGAAAATCCAAAAATTTTCATTGTGGGGCACTTTTGTAAAATATTAGATGCTCGATAGTTTTCTGTATGTGCAATATGTAGGTAGAAATCAAAAGTTAAAGATGAATGTTAGAGAGTGTACCGAAAGTCGGTGTAAGGTGCTGAAAAGCTTTGACTAATTAGTGATAATTGACGCTGATCCTTATGCTCTTCTGTACAATTATCTTAACGTATTTGATAGTTAAATAGTAGTCACGTTTTAGTTGTAGAATCGACTAATGACAACCGTTAGCAGATTATATGCGGCATTATTCGCCCGGAGAGAATGCGAATAGTCGCAGAGTAGTGTCTCCGAGTCATTCGTACCAGAGATCCGCACCGCCTAGTAACCCTAAGGTTTCTGTAGCCCATACTAACCCCGAGGGAACAGTTCTTAAATTCTAGAAGAAACCAAAGTAATAAAACTTTGCAATAAAAACCATATTTCTTGGTCTAATCTATAAAAAACACTATTTAGCATAACATAACATAAAAACCTAAATTATGCAGATTAAAGACACTAAAAATTAATTTTTTGTAAATTTAATATTAGCAGTAAAATAAGAAATTTACTTAACACTTACAAAATTTATGTTTTAAATAAACTGTATAGCTGATTTAAATCTTATATTTTTAAATTATATTTCAATTTGATTCGCTTTGTTTTTATTTTTAATATATAAATTTAGAAATAATATTTTAGTAATTGTAATTCAGAGTAATTAGAATTGAATATTTTGTTGTAACTAATTTTATAATATTATTTATAAATATAAGATTTGAATCAGCGACACGCTTTATTTGAAACATAAATTTTTTATTTTATAGTGAATATTAAATTTTTAATATCTTTAAAAATAACGTTTTTATGTTATGTTATGCTAAATAGTATTTTCTATAGATTAGATCAACAGATATGGTTTTTATTGCAGTGCTCCGTTATTGCCGAGTCCTTTATGAGTATCTTGAAAAGAAAGTATTGAAATCGATCAAGATTTGCGCTGTCGAGCGATTTTTGTCCAAAATCTTACACTGTGCGTCGGCGAATGCTCGGGAATTCGTTGTGGCCAAGTTAATCTTTGACCTTGCATATTTATTACATTCACGTGCATGCATCGCCCTACTATAGTTTTCCCCGTTTTACTGTAAACGCATTAACCCGGTTTACCGGGTTACTCGGGTTACAGATGAATTCTGTTACCCGATTAGGCGGATTAGTCGACGATACGGTGTGCCGAACCGAGTACGGGTTAGGGTTCGGTTCCCTGATTCGTACCGACTCAGAGACACTAGACGTAGAAATATTTCGAGGAACCTGGCATTTTGATTCTTTATCGTCAGAAAAACGAATCTCAAGGCCACGTATATCACGCTCGTTGTTTTAGTCTCTTTGTCAGCTCGAAATTTTTTAAAGTATACATGTATATATCGTGCCTAATGTATTATGTAAAAAAAAACATCTTTTAATACCACTAAATAAATAATAAATTGAAAAACGAACGATGATCCTGCGATGATCCACTTCTTATTTAACCATCGCCTGACAGATACGGGGTCGATTTTGATCCATCCTGTGTTACTCATTATTAGCACCACTAATTTAAGGGAATACGAACACTTTAGGTGAAAATACTGGTTAAAATCTAATAAGTCATATTGTGGGTGAAAACTATCCAGGTTGAATAGTTGCCTCTGTTCCTGAAAGAAATGTTCAGTGTTACGATACAACAACATTGAGTTCAGATGGTATATCATTTCATTTTATTAGGACAATTAGAAATAGCACTGAAAATCATAGTCTGAAATAAATATTAATTGTTCTCGATATAATACTCTATGGTTATTAAAATGAAAGCTGTTAGAGGCTACTCTGCGTTCAAGGACAGTTATGATCTCTGGGATATATGTAACATCAGTCAAACGATCGTCGCTCCGCAATCAAACGTGGTTAGTACCGTACAAACGATAGAAAATAATCGCGCCATACTCCCGGTTAAAAAGGATCGAACTGCGCCCGGATTCAATTGTTACCACCCTAAAAACGATCTTGCCAACTCTAAACCGTGCTTCCTTTTAAGTGGCTCTAATGTCAGATTACACCTACGATTAGCACAATATACCAAGTGGTAGAAATCACAATGTAATTTTACGTCACGTTCAAACGGCACGCATCTGAAATTCAATATCAAGTTTCTTATCGTTCAAGGTATCGTCTTCTTCTAAACGGCTGGGGAACCATCAAGACTTTTGCACCAACGCTTTCTTCTCCTTCATCGTTTTCCAACTCACGCGTACCACTCAACGAACGTGCCGAGATTTCTTCTAAGATTCACGGAATTTCACGCACGACGAATCAAACGTTATTCACAAAAAAAAAGAAACGAAAGAAAAAATAATTCCGACAGTCGATTCTATTTACATATCACGAACGTTTGGTAATTCGGAAGACTCGTGAACTGAATGCTCGAGCTCTAAAATCGTCGCGCGAATCAAGGATATGACGTGCGGCAATAATGGATTAATTTATTTCGAATCAATGGAGTTCGATTAATGAGAAACGGAAATATCTGTTGCAAAAGTCTGGTGGTGACATTGAGCTAATGATATGACGCCCCTAACGCGCTTTTATTTATTGGCTCATGAACGATTCTCATAATTCTATTTTATCAGCAGTATGCGTACATGCGATACCAACACTTTTCCCATTAGAAATGACGAATTAAGTGGCAATTCCTTGGCGAGCTTTACCATAATAATCTCGAAGCAGTCGGTCTGGGCAAAAGTTTGATCACGATAAAAAATGGTGTAAATGTATAAAAGTGCGATTCGAAGGTAGCAAAACTTTTGTCCATACCTCTTCGTGATCCAACCTTGCAATCTCCTTATCTCAGCACCAACGTGCGAATTAATCTCCCATGGGGAGTATCGATTCCACTGTATCGATGTCGGCGCATGCCATGCGGATCACAATTAATCAGATCCCTAATTATATTACAGGATATCAAGACGCATATCATTGAATAAATATTTTGATAGTGAAATTTCACAAGACCCATTCAATCGAGTAATTTCATTTAAATTTCAACGTCGACAGAATCGATGATCCCCACGAGATGCACAAATACCTTGAAAGAGATAGGGCTGCAACGTTGACACGATTTTGTTTTTGTAAATCGACTTATCTAAAACTCAATTCTACGATCGCAAAGAAGCATTGGTGCACAGAGCCCGAAGCTCTGTTGCACGCCAGATAAAACTGTTATACTCTACTTCCTCGCCTTTCTCCTGATTCTTAAATTAACCGAAGAAGCAATAAATAATAGATCGATGAATCCTCTGAAGATGATACCTCTAATGAGCCGTACTCTTAGACAGATGTTTAGTTTAGGCTATGGATAGTTAGACTGCTGGATGCTCTTTAACCCAATGAGTCGACAGCGATCGTACTCAGGCCTTTCGGGCTGATGGTTGTTTTGAATTGCTCTGGTATGGGATACTCCGCCTGTGAACACGTCAAATACAGATGCATGAGTATGCGCACACTGGTATCTTCGTAAATTCATCGAATATCGATTTTGAAATTTTCAGAGAGTATTTTTGAAGTGTCAAACATTAAGAAAGTGAAGAAAAAAAAATCGAAGTTTTTTTAACTTTCACAATGATGTTCTCCCTTAAAGCACTAACGTTTCACTGCTTTTGGTTTATTCTTCTCACAAATTCGGACAGTGTTACTTTCACTAAAAACCTTTACGAATCTTCTCAGAACGCAAGAAGAACGTCCAAGCACTTGACATTTTGGCACGCTCACCAGAACGCTACTATTCCACATCACGTGACGTAACGAAGAACGAAATTTGAATAACCAACGCATTCAATTTACAAGATGACGTACCCTCCAACACCTACTTTATTCCCACCTATATACTTCCGCATTTTACTCCTGAGATATTGAGGCTTCGAACAGAGTTGGTGTGATCATTTTGTTCGTCCGTTGAATCGACTAAATTCTTATTCGAATAAGAAATTATTCGAATAAATTTTCCGTCAAATAAAAAATTATTCGTTATTGTCGAATAATGTCATTTTATTCGAATTTTTTATTCGAAGATTATTCGAATAAGAATTTATTCGCACAAATTTATTCGAATACTTATTCGAATGAAAATTTAGCCGAATAATGCCCAACTCTGGCTTCGAAAAGCAAAATATTGAATCCAATTATTTCGTGAAATTTCGAATATACCCTATGTACTCAATACATCATTCTACATATATGCACTAACTGTACAGAAAATCTGGTTGTGAGCTAAATCGATGATTCAAATCTTGCAGACTCCCTTATGAAACTAAATTATGACTAAAATGATTTTAGTCTACCACTTTGCTGAGTGTTTTAACGGAAAAGTCAAATGCATTGAAAAACAGATTAGAGATATGTATACATTAACAGAACAGGCTATCCAGTTTAGCTTGATTATATTAAAAAATATGTAACAGGGAGCCTTGCTTATTAGCTTCTCTTAGTAAATGATTAATACGAAACTTACGTAGTCTCCACTCGGTTGTGGCACCATTACGTTCATTTCACTAGACTTGCTGCTGATGAATTCTACATCCAGTGACTGCGAGCTCAAATACATCTGGCAACCATCTGTCTTGTCGATGGAGATGGTAGGTACCTTCCCCAGTACCTGCGATAAAATAATAAGAGGAGGGAAACAAATATATTTCACTGGAAATGCCTGTGGTCCGCTCTTTCCCAGAAATATTATCACTGATGAAATCAAGTCGAATAGTAAATGCAAATCAAATCATTCATTAGAACACAGTAATAGACATAGAATCAAACGTTTCATTCCGTGTAGTTATGAAGTATTTGCTACGATTCAACAAGAATCAAAATTTAAATTTCAAACTTATTAAGCAACCCATTTCTTGCAAGTACTGTGAGAACTTCATTGAATGCACACAATGATTTCTATGCATTTTCTATATCCAAAGGCTTTAAAAAATTAGTTAAGTAGTTAATCGAAATTTCTGACTTCATCTGGAAAATATCTGCAATCCCAATAAATTAATACCTGAACTATCATTTAATTTTCTACTTGAAACTTCGCTCATATCCTCAACAAAAATGACGAAATAATGTTATATTCCCTTCTAGCAAACCACTCTATATATAATATCGATATTTTTTTCAAAATTGTATATCAAGGGAAAACAACTGCCAGTCGCAGCAATCCCTCTCAATTCCCCACATTTCACGCAGTACACATCCTGAATAATAGTAGGTACGAGTTAATGACTTCTTAAAACCTACAGTCCCAATTCCACCCAACTCTCGTCAAGATGCATTGGCAGCTCGGTAAGATGTCGCACATTAATTCCGCCAAGTTAAATTTACATTTTACACAAATTTAGTTAAACGTAAATCATCGGGGAGACAATTGATTTCTGCTTTCTGTGCAGGAGGAAACCTAGAACCTGTGCAAATGATCTGTGAACTCGACTGGAAGGAATGCCCCAGGGCAATCGGGAATTACATTTGGAGAGAGATTGTAACCGATGTCCTCGACTACTTAGGGAACGATGCCTGGCGTGTGACAGTCCTGAGGGTACAGAGACTTATTATTTTTGAATTGAAATCAGTATCGAATTAGAGGCCTATGAACATAGCGGTCGGGTAAGTTCTCTATAAGACTGATTCGAATTCTTCTATCTGAACGCTATGTTCACGATTAGCCCCTCGTAAAAACCAAACGAAGAGACACTTGTCGCAATAATAACGTTCCATTAATAAGGTGCGATAATGTTTGAAGGTACTCGCCGGCATCCTCATTTGCACCCTATTGCTGCGTACAATATATTTCAAACCGAAACGTAAGAACTCCATCCGCGACAAAGAGATTCTCAACAGAGTCGGGTACAAAGTGGAAGATCTCGAGTTGAAAGTTAACATATTGACATACAAAATGCAGTATGGCTCGTGGCCACTGCCCCATCAGATTCACAAGTCGAACTTCAGGAAGAACCTGAGGAATCTTAGGCTGACACTGTCCAATCCCAGTGACCGCAACGACTGGATCAAACACGTGCTGCTGAGGTATTAAGCGGGAGATCATAGAAAGTATAAGATCTTGCTTTCCATGTTCCCATTTCGTCAGTATCTTGCATTGCTCTTTTAGCCCCAGAAGAAATGAGTCCTACACAAAGTACAATTACCCTTCCGAGCATCTTCTCTCAGAATTGTTCGATGCAAAGAAGAGAACTGTGTACCCGTATCTTCGACGAGATACTTTGCCCTTAGAGCACAGCAGTAAATCTTCAAAGAACAGCAGCGATAAGTCTCTCAAGTACGATGAAACGTGAATCCTTGATGAACATAATCGCGTTAACTTCTCAGCCGATTAAATGCTTTATAACGATTGAATTCCAGATTGAACTGCACGTTCAGGAAGACGATCGGGCGAAGGCAGTACAGAATATCGAAAAGTGAAAATTTCGAGATGCAAAATGGAAACGCGATATCCGTTCCGTTCTTCTCGAGAAGGAGGAACTGCAGATCCACCAGCAGGGTATGCAAGGAGTCAAAGCTTCTCAGAGGCGAAACGGTGGCCGTGGGTTGCAGGAAATTCACGAGAACCATGGACGACTGCAAACGGTATTTAAAAGAGTTACACGATAGTAATAAATATCTGGGATTAGTCTGCAGTTCTTCTGAAACGAGCGACCTGACCTCGGTTAAAAATGTTTGCTCGGACTCGCAGGTAAATGGGCGCAGCGTGCTGTAAAGGAAACTGTTCAGATGCACTTAATGATCCGTTCAATTCTATTGCAGCAGGATAAGTGTGGCGAACAAAGGTGTTCGGTTAATTTAATCGAAAAGTCCAAAGAGAACGAACCAGGCGAATCTAAAAAAGAAAAGTATATAGAGCAGAATACAGACGTTAAAGAAATACATTCGAAGCAGCAAAGTAAGGAAAATTGTTTGGAGTTATCGAGCGCGATCTGCCCGATCTTGAAACTAATAAACAAACCATCTTCAAAAATGGATATAATGTTCTGCACGGAAATGTTTCCCCCACGCTCAGCCTCGAACATGCTAATCACACCGCCCTGCGAACGGAAGTCATTCATGAAGCCGTCTGAGGAAACTTTGTACCAAGTGAAGAAGAAGCTGGAAAGTTTGCACAATGTTTTAAGAACGTACGAGATACAAAATTCTGAAGCTACGGTAATGGAAAGGCAGCGGGAAAGTAGCAATAGAATAAATAGCATTTGCCAAAATGTTGTGGACACTCTTGTGTCTGCTACAATGGAGACTGATAATTTCAATGAAAAAAGAAAGAGCAGAGTAAGCTTCGACACTGTCGCCGTAAACAACTCCGCTGAAATGCAGCAAACAGTTTACAACAGCTCTGAACAATACGAAGCTGATGACACAAGCAAAAGTTCTGAAGCATCGATCCGGGATTATTTTAACATGTTGAGTACGCACTGTATGAATAATATAAATGACCTTCATTGCTCGTTCCCACAAAACTCTGAGAATAAAATATATTCCTCGAACGATCAGGGTTTGGATGCAGTTAATGATAATGGGATTATATATTCTTCCACAATTACATACGACGAAGTTCCTGAGAGAGTGTATTACACTATTTCATCTGACTTGTTCGAAGAGAAGGATATCAACAAGGAAACAAGCGTAACGGACAGTTATATATTACCAGATTTGTATATTGAGAGTAGTCGAGCGAAATCATTCATCGCTGATCAAGAAATTGCTCCAATGGAAACCGATGAAGACGTGATACTAATGTCTCCAACCTCGACTCGTACGGAGATATCAAGAGACAGCGAGCCTGACGATAAATCTACAACATTATTACTTCAAGAAGCATTGCGATTCCGGAAAGCACTGCTAACACGCGTTGAACTCGAAGGAATATCTTATGCAGACGACAAGAGCGAAGGGTCTAACAGTGAATCTATGTCAGAGTATGGTAAATGTCCTTATGTTAACAATAATCTTCAATCGAAGTTCTTGGATATCATATCAGAGGAACAGTCAGTTAGTAGCTCCACTGATAAAACTAGTCGAACTTATATGTTTTTCAATATAAAGCAGGACAGGCAATTGGCACATACGTCGACGATAAGCAATACGCAGCAGAATGATATTAAGGATCAGAATGTGCATAAAGGATATTTTGATTCGAAACTAAACCACGAATCAACTTCTAAATATTTGAGTTTCGGTAATGTAATTCAAGAAGGGAATGGAATTGACGGCGATCAGTTGCCTCTACCGAAACATAATTGTTTGAACGAGAATAACTCCACAGAAATGATGTGCAGTAATTTACGAACGAAATATTTCAATCACACAGTGGACAAGTTTGATGAGAAATTTACAGAAATGGAACTTGCAAACTATTCAAAGAATATAGATGAGAATGTGAATGAACGTAAAATATGCTGCAATCGTGAGGATGAAAGAGAAAATTTTGAAAAGCGTTTTCTACGCGCAAGTAATACAAATATGCTTATCGATCACAATGCAGAGAGCGTGGAATTATTTTCACAAGATTTAGATGAAGAGAATCAAAATGCGGGTGCAAATGAGATTTCTAACATTCTGAACTCTAAATCTCTGAAGCAATGTACAAACGTATCGTATATCAAAGGTACAAAAAATGCCTTACTAAAGGAAAAATTGATCTCGTCGGATGATGAGAAATACTACATTGAAGATAATGAAAGTTTAATGTGCAGCCCAAATTTGGCTTTGAAAAGGCATCCTGGCACATATTCGCTGATAGATGAAACGTTGGTAGTTGCAAATATTACAAAGGCAGCAGAAATGCATGGAATAACTGAGAATGCAAATGTGATGTACGACTTATCACAGTCCGAGAGCAAAGAAAACTCAATTGAAACAAATTTAATAGAGGATTCTTTAACATCCAGTATAAATCACTCGAACGACTCTAACATCCCGGAACCACCATCTGTAACAGTACTAATTAATAAATCAGCAGATGAAGAGAAGTTAAATTGGTCAAATGTCAAACACAATTTTAGTTACGATTTTGTTAACGAGAAAAACACACAGACATTTGCAACGAACACAATAACTCTTCAAAAATATGGTTCTATAGATACAGCAAGTTACTGCAGGCAGGAAAGCATTTGCAATGGAAGTATGATTTTGCAAGAAGAATACGAGATAAAAGACAATCAACTCAAAGATGGGAAGAATGGCTCAATTATAAAAAAATCATTTACAGATCTACGTAACGAGGTTCCAATTAATGAGGTCACCTACAAATCCTATTCCAACCTCATTTCCCCACACAGTAGTTTATACTTTACAGACGAAGCTTCAAGTTCTACTGCAAAATTTAATAATGTTCAATCAAAAAATCTTGAAGATTATTTACAATCAAATTTATACGCAGAAAAAGAGAATGAGCAACCACACTGCCAAGTAGGAGATTCAAAAGACGCACAATTACTACCTACTCCAGTCACAAATGAGGAGAAAGAAGTAATTATCACAAGCATAGTAAACACCCAAAAATCATATGCGGATGTTTTAAATAATGAATTCGATATTGAACAAAATTTACCAGTTGCTAACAAAAGCTCAGACAATATAACTGATCTATCTTCCGAACATTATGTAGAAAATACAGATATATTATTAACTGGTGAAACAAAAGAAGCACCAAGGAAAGAAGGCGAGGCTTTGAATGATAAAGGTTTAACTCCATACGTTAATACCAACAGTAACAACTTGGTGCTATTAAGAGATATAAATAAGAATGATAAAACTCGATTTGCATTGTTGATAAATAAAATGGAGTCATTTAATATACATCAAAATACATCAAGCATGCCTTCTCGTGAACTTTCTCCAAGAGACACAAAACACAACACAATGAGAAGAATGAAGTCAAGGAACCAAGAAAACTACACTCCAAAATCTGAAAAGCTAAAGAAACCTACTGCTGTGCAGAATACAAAAGGTTTAAAATCTGACTCGTTGAACGTAATTCAGGCCGAAACAGAAAGTATTTCAATTTCAAGCCATGGAAAAGTCAGAGATTTATCTGTAGATCCATCTATTAATACAGAACGTAGCATTAAGTTAGAAAAAAAGAGGTCTCGGTCACAAGTAAGTTTTCGAACAAACAAATCGTCGAAGCAGGTTACTTCACAGTCACTTGAATTTCCAAATAATATAAGCGACGAATCTTCAGAGGCTAAATTAAAATTACAAGGTCACGCGAAAACATTATTACCAACACCGAAAACATCCTCAAAATCTTGCATCCCAATTCTAAAAAGGAGATTAGAAGCAGCTCGACGATCGGAAAACGAAGGCAGACCTAGGAGCCCAATGAGGGGACCGTTAACAATGACGATGTTCAGCAGAGACAACTTGTCTAGTGAAAGTCCCAGTGTGATGGAAGAAAGTATAAAAGTGGAAGGCAATTCGGAAAGCTACGATCAACGTATGGAAGAGATAAATGACTGTGCAAAAAGGGCAGAAGATAGCCAGAAGCAGACTGAGAAGTATGATTCCATGAAGTCGTCGTGTATCGTGCAAAGCCTCTGTAAAAACACTGACAGTATCGTTACTCCACAAGAACCCACGGTAATATACGTGAATATATTTACAAAGTATGACCACAACTCGTCGAAAATAGTAGATCCAAAGAAATTCTTGGAATATATACAAAATAGGAAATTAAGCGTACAAAAAGTAATTGCGGAGAATCAAGCGAGCAAAAGAGGTGACGAAGGTTCGACTGCCTCGATGGAAAAGAAACAGAGTACGATGCACAAAATTGTTACTATCGTCTCTTCTGTTATAAATGGCAATGAGTTAGATCAACCCAAGTCGACCGACATATCCGCCGGAAAGGCAAAAAGTGAGATGGTAATCGATACTTTGTCGGATGACAAGCTGAAACATTTATGTTTCCTTTCCGTTGAGCAGAAAGAAATCGATGTCACTGCAAAGCCATCCGTCATCGACACAAGTACATCGATCTCGGATTTAGAGAATATTACAGGAACATCGACGAGTGTATTAAACAAATTTCAAATATGCGGCACGCCGAAAGAGTTAAACGACGACGAATACATAGCGTTGCTCGAAATACTTCACCAAGAGCCAAATTTCGTACATCTACAAGAGTTGAAAAACGTTTGCAAGAAGCTTGTATCGGGGCATCAGAAATCTAAGTGATGCGAATACTCGTCGCATGCATTTATAAAATTCGTAATCAACGATCGCTACCATTTCTTTTTGTAATACTGTGCCTTTATTTTCTAATACAGGACATGTACTCCATTTAATTATATCGTACATACGTGTACACATTTGGAAATAAATATACTTTTTATACGATACTTTATCAAACACGCAAGATGCAGACTGTTCTTTCGCATGCTTTACGAATAAACGACATACCTGCATTTGTACACTTTGACAGTTGACGAATTCGATACTCGAGACAAGGGAGTCGAACACGACGGATGATTTGCGGCAGGAGTCCATAACCACAGAGTTCACTTTGCCTTTGATGACTAAGGTACTGTCTTGGCACCGGAACATGTAGATCACGTTGTTCATCTCTACATTGTCAATGAGCAGATCCTTATTACTTTTATGATACTCCTGCAGCAGAAATAATATACAATCGGTGAATAATGCGAACTTCTTGCAGGAATAAAATGGTGAAATATAGTCGGGTAAAGCTGCGTAATAATTTACCACAAGCCACTTCTTTCCATCTCTGGTAAATACTGGTTGTTTGTCAATTGGTGCATTTGCAGGTGGTATTGTTTTCATTGGTATAGCATTCTCGACTACCGGTGCTTTAAATGGTGCTGGGCCAGTTCTCAACGAAGGATTTTTATGCGTCTGCATCTCGGAAGTGACTTTCTTTAAGTCTGTAATATTAAACATTGTCAATGAGTTTTACACACGAATCATTAATGTTTTGCAATTCTGCTATATTTACTCTTCGTAATGGCTTCCCCTTGATTAATTTCGGCGAAGAGAGCACTTCTCTCATCGTTAATACTAGCTGGTGCCACATCTCCAATAGGCATGCATGGTGGTGGAGGTGGCGGTATGCCTGCTGGTGGCGCAGCAGAGCCAGTTTTTGCCCATACCAATCCTGTTGTGTGATGCTGGCGCACATACTGTTGAAGATCACTTAGCGTCTGCACCCAAGCCTTGGCCCATTCAGCGTGTACTTTATTCCTGCAAATATGAAAAGCTGAATGAGCTGCGCATTAATTTTTCAAAAATGTAAATAATAGAGGAACGTTTGGCTCGTTAAAATTGTATAATAATACGTAACACAGACTTACTTCTCCTTCCACTCCTTTAATACACGATTGGTATAAAATTGTCCAGCATCGTTCATCTCTTTCACGTAAGGTGCCGGTGTTGGCGATACAGCTACCCATCCTAGAGCTGGAATACTTTCACTAATTGCTGACAAATGGTTGAAGAATTGGGACCCTCTGTTTTTCTCGCGGAACTCTTGAATCTGTTGAATTTGTGTAGATGTAGGTGCAAGAAGAGTAACTTGCTCTGACTGACTCGCTGGAACTGGGCGACTCGCTGCTGTACGAATAAATTGAAGCTGAATTCTGTAAGAACGGTAAAAATACTCAGAAATTTATAAAAATATATATAATGCATAAAATTAAGTAGCAATAAAATGCTTACTGAAATGCCTTCTCTACGAGCTTGCTGTGGGTAGCAACGTCGCCACCAATTTTCTCACTCAGCTGCAAATACTCTCTTACAGGCCCAGCCAAAAGATCTTCGTAGCCTGTGACTGACATGTTGGTAGGTTTGCCTGATCCTACTTTATGCGGTGACTGAACAGGCGAGGCAGACTGTATCGATACACTTTTATCGACTGGCTGAGACTTCTTTGGCGACGGTGTGTTCGTCTGAACAGCAGAGTCTTGAGTTTCAGTCACCGAATTGGCTCGTACTTTCTCCAGTCGTCTGGTAACGTTTTCTAAGCGATTCACCAGCTCTTCTAAGTGCTCCTCCTTGTCACTAGCTTCACAGCCTTCAATACAACAGAAATTTAATGTATTATCACGGTAAAGATAATACGATTACTGAGAAAAATTCAAAAAGCTAATTAATTCAAATAACTTATTCCTTACAAAGTAATAAGAAAAAGATTTGAAAAAAAAACAAACGAAGGAAGATTTTTGCTTTATTTTGCAAACCTTAGGTAATAATAGTAATGCGAGCTTTTGAGCAATTGGTGGAAATATACTCCAGAAAGATCGCATTTATGCAGAGTATATTAAATATAGAATCAGTGTATAAATAGTTGCGTCAACATCCACAGCCGCTAGATCATTATGTTGCAAGCAACGTGTAATAGAAATAAATTTTTGCTCATTTTATAACATTAGAAATGCTTGCGAGAACTGATTTTATAGCAATTAAAATTACACATCAAGCTATAATAGGTTGATGTTACTGGCTTACATTACTGGCTTACCAGTATGTAACAAGAAGACTGGTATTCGAATATTACAATTGAAACATTCATTTGTTTCACGTTATGCCCGAACTTTTGATGTCGAAATCAGAAGATTAAATTAGCATGCAAATGAATTGATTCGTTACCGCTTCGTTAATGCGAAACTATGGGTCCACCAGTTTCATAATCACTCCATTTAATTATACGTTCACTTAGAAATTACAGAAAGAAAGCTTCGTGCGCACGAGATCTTCTCGCCTTTGCGGAAACTGATGAAGAACTAAACCGCGGCCCTAATGATATCCGAGGCGAGTGTATGCCGACCTATTCTTAGGAAATCTGCGAAAACTGAATCGCGAACGCGTGTCTTATAAATTCTGCGTAGGTAGATAGTATTTCATACGACATACCTCACGCATTAAATAATTAAAATTTCTTCGTACACATCATATAATCAATGTATAAATACAATAAAAGATTCATTTATCTGTGCAAAATTCGCAAAGTCTACATTTCATACGTACAACTCAAGGCTAAGAATTTCGATTAATTTCGTGAAAAACGATAAGCTATCAAAGTCACTTCCAGTCGCTGCTTTAACTGCACCAGAATTCTCCGTTCCTATCGCAGAAAGTCTGTTAAATAATCCAGCAGGTTGAAAGGCAAATGGGTCACAGTGTAAAAATAGACCGACTGTAATCGGGACAATATACGAGCGAAAAGTTTTGATGCTGTCGAGTTCTTTGTCGCAACTTGAAAACAAATGATTCTGACGGCAAATAATTCCCCCAAGATAACACGCTGTTTTACACGCATCTCGGCTATAGCGTGCACTGATACACAGCCCACGATACTTTAATGCTCTCTCCGACGGGAGAACAACGCTCGTGAAACTGTTATTTGCAAGCTCATATCTCAAACTCGTTCCAGTTAACGTTTGAAAAAATAATAAACATCGACACAACTATATCGCCATATAATAAAAACATGGTAGAGGGGATGGGAGAAATCTAGCGAAGTATTTAAGTGCGTTAAATCCAGGGACCCGGAACGGAACAGAAACGAAAACGATAAACGAAAAGAACGAAATACTTTTCCGGAAAAGAAACAGAAACGAAACGAAATTCTCAACCCTGTTGCAGGAGTGAAAACGATATAACCAAAATAAAAATTCCGACTAATAACGTTCTCTACTTCAAGTTAAAAATTTTAAATTGAGCACGCCCCTTATTTTCATCAGGTTTCGCATCGGTTCAGACCCCTGATAGGGTTCACTGCGGTGCTGGGAGATGCGTTGGGAGTCTTGCCCTCGTGGGCACGGCTTACAACCGGAAGCATCAAAACTTTAAATTTTTTTCTTAAGACATAATATATAATCTTCTATAATACATAACTATAACGTATAAAACTTTATAATAGTATAAGTACCAAAGGCAAGAATATTGTTAAAATTAGTTTATACCTACGAGTTTTTTTATAAATGAAATAACCGGTTCGGAACAAAATTTGTTTTTCGTTCTGATGGAAACGAAATTATTATTATTGGAGCTGAACCGAAACGAAACGGGAAAAAAACATTTCGTACCAGGTCCCTGGTCAAATCGTTTCTCGCAAAAGTACAATCATAGAATAATAAAATTTCATTCTTCTACTAATTCTGAGTCTTCAAAAAACAGCTATCCTGGATTCTTCACCAGCTTCATGCCCTGCTGCAATTTACGACTTCGTTAAATTTCTCTCGTCCACCGCAACTCTACAGTGTACATTGTACTGTATTGTATAATCGACGAGGAAAAGCCTTGACCCACTCGTGACATACGCTTGCGGTGGAAACGATTCAATGCGACGGAAATCATAGAAAGTAAGAAATGGATTTAGGGTGAGCCCTAACCGGCGTGCACCATCGGTCCTAGAGGGTCGAACCTCACTCTGTGCTCCGTCGCGTTTTGCGCGGCGTGCAACAAATCTGAGAAGAATCGGTGACGCCTTAAAGCTAGTTCATCGCGTGCGACTGGCGTCGCCGGTGGTTCCTGCATTCCACTGCACTCCTCGGAGTCGCACTGCTCGCCGTCTTCTTCCTCCGACAGCCAGCGGGGAACTGACGACACTGCGCATTATACATTGCCCCGATAGAAACGTCTCGTTTATATAAATATTTATAATATGTACGGATTCTCAATTAACTCTTTGCGATCCTGTTTCATTTGACGCAATACCACGGTTCGTTGCAGCCGATGCAGGGGATTGACAAACGAGCTGGTGATTCCAAAAATATTTCTCGAAATATTATGACCGTATGGATTTATTAAGCAATAACGAATGCTCCAGTGCCCATGCCTGAACAGAAGATTGAAATAGGGGCGGGGCTCTGATTCACTCAAATGTATCGTTACATCAATTGGATATTGCGGTATTGAAATAAACGAAAATTACAGACTGACTAGATTCGCGTAAACTTGTTGGATAGAAACGATTAAAGTAAATCGGATCGCAAAGGGTTAAATATAGTTAGTAATTGGGAAGTGAAGTTAAATGTTCTTTTTTATGTAAATCCTTGCATACTAACGGATTATATTTGTGTTCGTTTTTTAGCAGTTCAAATAGTGTTAATATGGTTCTCATTTGTAGTTGAATTAAAAGGGCACGCGAGATATCTGCGTTAGACACTGCGTCATAATGATCTGCATGAATATATGAATATTAATGCTCCTTCAGACAGTACCGATATGTGCAATTAGTATGCAAGGGAGAACGCTTCAAAAATGTTAAGTACAAAAGTATAGCACTACAACGACATAGGATATCGTTATTTGGAACGCTGATAAATCAGAAATGGGCAATATTTTAATATAAATGATCGATAGAAGATGACAAATAACTCGAATTTAGTCGACAAATAACCGGTAAATGGATTTATTTAAAATAAATAAAATAAACATATGAAGTTTCACTAGTCTCGTAAGATGCAGTCCGCGACAAAATGATAGGGCACCCCTGGATTTTTCGTGTTTGTTAAAACCAATGATGTAGGGTAAAACTATACAATACGCCCTACTTTTAAAGAAACATCTATAAAACCAATATTTTTTAATAATTCTTTAAATTTTTTGTGTGAACACATCAAGTGTTCATTACTCTATACAACTACACCGAAATTGTGTAAAAAACATAACTGGAAATAACTTTAAATAATGATTTTTCTGACCCTTACATGGGGCGTTTTGTAACACAGTCGTCAGGTGAAACGCCCCACCTCTATGACAAAACGCCCCGTCATAAAAAAGTGATTACTTTTTATTATTTTTATCAAAATGTTATAAAATGTATATTATAAAAGATATTATTAACAAAAATAGAAGAATCTTGATTAAAATTATTACATTATTTTTTTATTTACATTTTCTCTTTTGACATTTCTGCCGCAAGTATTACACGAAGTTATCCACGAAAAGAAAAGAAATAGGTTACGTGTGAAAAATATGATTTCGAGGTGGGGCGTATTGTAAATTCATTGCTGGGGCATATTGTAAATTCTGGGGTACAAAACGCGCCGGTTTAAATTTAGCAACAACGTAGTGAAAAAAGGTTTGGGCAATAACAATTTAAAGAGGTTAGTTTGTCTAGTTTCGAAACATATATGTGAATTAATCGCAAAAACAGTAGTGACTTAGAAAATTGAATTTCTCACATACTAACCGCAAATTATCTGAAGGCCGAAAATATAAATTCTTGTATATTTTTTTAAAAGCCGTAATATTTGCTCGTATTTTTATTGCGGCAGTTGTGGCCGACTGAGCCAACTTCGAATATGACGAACGTGTCGATGCATCATGGTTTGTGTACGTACTTTTTTTAACTTGTCCAAAAACCATTATATACCAAGTTTCATTCAAATCGTTTGAAAATTAAAAAAGTTATTCCATTTGATCATTTATGATACATTGACAGAATTGGCCAGATTTTTGTTTGATCATATATGATACATTGACAGTTAACCGGTTAAAATCATTTTTATCTCGCTTTCGTTTAACTGTGTACCGCGTCCCATTTTATTACCGCCAGTTATTCTTTTGTTTTGGGGATTAAGGTTGCCCATACTGCGCGACCCCAGCGCATCTGTTAGCGCTACCGAAAAAAACATACGACGCCGAGCAAATAAAACAGTTGTTACTGAATTAAATTATCCTTTTTCTTCAACATGGCCTATCATTTTGTCGCACTTGTTTTTTTAGGTAATTTTTTAGTAAACACCTGGAAAATAGCTTAAACAGTTGCGGTTTTTTCGCATGTTAGTAAGGAAGCCATACTCTATATAGATCTATATAGAAAATCTTGGTATACATCATTGGTTTTCAGAAACACGAAAAATCCAGCGATGTCCTATCATTTTTTCGCGGACTGCAATCCGCGGGATTCTTAGGCCTCGAATAAAAGATGATAAGTGAATTTTCAATCATATTTTTAACTCGATAATGCCCAACTCTGTGACAACTACTCAACAAGAAAATGCAATTATCCTGAGAAAAGTAGCTCCTAATGTGCATATATGTAATGAACTTAAACCCCACAAAACGTTATTATTATCGACAAACAGAAACTTGATTACGATGAAACGCTTCGTGAAAATAGATCCATTAGTTAACCCTTTATTGCATGGTTTTATTTTTTTTATCGAAATCCAAGCCTATCTTGGTCCATTCTTATAGAAAAATTTCTTTGAGCATTTCTTTGACAGATGTTACGAAATAGAAATAAAAAGCTTATCAAAAGTAGGCGGATACTTTTGTGAGTAACTGTAAATCCATTCAAAGAAAGAACAAGTTTTCACTTCACTTTTTTAAGGGGGGGAATCCTATTCTTTAGGCTAAAAACATAGCGAAATTTTAGATTTTTTTTAAGAAACTAGCGATTCGAATAATTTGAAATTTGGACCATGTTTTTATACATCTTTGAAGAAGTTTTTTTATTCATTTTTAATAATAAATATAGGAGTTATGCATAATCGACCATCACGCCGCCGTTGTCCGCTGGTGTGCACGATATTTATGTAACCGGTTTAGTGGTTACCTAAATTTGGCCTGTATGTCCAACAAACATTACCTTATACAGTAATTCGTCGTAATAGTCTCGACGAACGAGGCTGGCGGCGGGCGTTTGACGCGATGCGGACATGATTCGAGCGAGCGAGAGGGAATGAAACAGTTGACACGAAGTTGCCGTCGATTCTTTCGTTCTCTCACTCTCGACCGAAGGATTCCAAGAAATGGTGGGGATAGTGAGCGGGATTATAACGCATGGTAAAAACGGGACACTAACGACGAATTACTGTACTTTGATGAACTAGGATACCGATAATTTATATACTTCTTTGGTTACATAAGAAAATTGGCGCTAAATTGTATAGCAAAAGTGAAAGTTTCAGACCCTTCAATTTTGAAAACTTTCCACACTCCACAAAAAATTTTGTATTTTTTCTGACTCATTAAATTATGGCTACATATGTAAGGGAGAGGTGCTATAAAAGGGACAGCGTAATAATACAGAAAACAAATCTACTTTGGATATAATCATAATTTTTTTTAAGGAGGGGGCCCTGGGGGGCCTTATGTGCAGGGGCCCAGGTGGCAACTGCTCATCGGCCACCCTGTTAAATCCGCCACTGGTAAAGTTATTAGTGTATCATCTGTCGATGTCATAGATGACATTGTTTTAAATTCTCAATTATTAGTTGATGGCGTCTTGTTTCAAATTTAGGAATTAGTGAAGTGACTATTTAAAAAAGTGACTCGTTAAAAAAATGTGAGGCAATAAATTAGCCCTCGTTATAAGTTATAAATTTGCTACAGTTGTATGTAAATTTCGTGTATTCAATGTGTTTTCTCTGTATTATTTACTTCTTACATGATTTTTAAGAAGATTGTATATGCCTTTTCTCGGGCATTTAGTTTTCAATTAATATATACATAATCATATATTCTGCAAAAAATAGTGTCGAGCAGTATAACTAGGAATGTTTTATTTTATTCAATATCTATTTCTTGCAAGGTAAAAAATGCCCCCGAAGAAAAGAGCTCGTATCAGCACGGAAAAAATGTTCCTTTATAACTAAAAAAACTGCTAAAGCATTAACGATAAGTCACACTCTATAAAGATAGTCAAAAATATTGATGTTTTATATTACAAAGAGTTAATTTTTTCATAGATTCCAGTGTTTTGAATCATTAAAAGTATAATTGTAATACTTTTGACATTTGCTACTTATTTGAAAATCGAAGATTTTGTTATTTTCTATTACAAGTGATGAGTTTTTATTATACTTTTATTGAAGGGGAAAAAACATGCATTCTTGAGATGTACTCGTTTTTTAAATACCTATAATGACATTGTCAGAAATGGACGCTGAACAAAAGTGTCCTTTTTATAGCACCTCTCCCCTATACAGTGAAACGCCGTTTCATTTTTCTGTTTTAGATTACCAGGATGATAAATATCATGCACACCAGCGGACGAAGAATTTTGCGCGGCGTATTGGTCGATCATATATAACTCCTATATTTGTTATTAAAAATTCATAAAAAAAAAGACTATTGCTTCCTCAAAGCTGCATCAATTTTGCCATGTTTTTAGCCAAAATAATAGAATTCCCCTTAATTTCTTTAAAAATTAACCCACGCAGTAAAGGATTAAGCAATTCATTTAAAAAAAAAAAAATGGGAAAAATACCGCGTCGATGAAAGTATACCTGGCTGCGTATTTTTATTCGCGTTGATTTCGTTCGGGCAGGCTTCGAAAACGGAATCGTCGCCTTCCTCGTCCGGTCCATCATCGATCGTTCTCTCGATATACGCGGACGCGTCGTAAATATTCGTTTTAACGGTGGTGGACACGCCGGAATTCAGTATTGCCTCCATTATTCCGCACCCGCCGCCGATCGGCTTGTCGCATCCATCCACCTCCCCATTCTCACTCGCATCTTTGAATCCACTTGGCTCGTCTTTCTCGCCACCCGGTGTTCCATCGATCGCGTTCTCGGCAACGTGATCGTCCCCCTTATCATTTGCTACCACTATCGAGTGATTCCGCGATCGGGAGCCGTCGCTCGCCCCGTCGTGCTTGCCGGAAGGCAGCGGGCTCTTGACGGTCAAATCGTCGACCACCTCCGCGGGACGGTCCTCCATAGATGGCGAGGCCTCGTCGAACCTCTGCGCGTCGCCATTCAACTTCTCGTCACGGTTTATCGGCCCATTTTCCTCGGGCCTGCTCGCGTCAACGACTACCGTCCGCGAGTCCGTCGCTTTCTGACTTTGCCTCGTCACCTCGCCGCTCGGCTTCTCCTTCTTCGGGCTCTTGTTGCACACACAGCATTTGAACATCGCGTCAATATCGATTATAGATTTCCGTTGCTGTCGCTGATGTATAACGTCGCTATTCAACCCCGAACTTTCGCCGGGTTTTCAGGGGTTATATATATATATGCCCTTTCTTCACGCTCGAGTTAACACCGTTGCTTCCTGATATCGACCGGGCCCGTTCTATATCGCGACTACCCTAATCGATCCCATGGATCCCTATCGATCGATGCGAAAAATATCGACTCAAGTACATCGATACGACTCAACGAGATAGATATTAAGATATAAATGGGTACAAACTCGAGAAACTTGTAAATACGATGTAATATTTCATAACAATGTAGAATATTGACTATAAAAGTTATGTAACGAGTATTGACTGGAAATGCGAAGTAACAACGAGTAAAAACACTTTAATATTTTTCAGTTCAAGTTCAGTTTAATATTTCTTAGTCTCAAGCTGACCCCCCTCCCCCTCACAGCCAAAGTAACTGGCACTTGAATATTTGATTACAAGCATGCGGCTCTGCTGGTCCTTCCCAGCCAACGATCGAATATTCTATTCCAAGGGGATTTCCCACGGGAATCACGCGCTATAAATTGCTCAGCATACACGTACAGGCCGTACTTCAATTACATTTACCTCACAGCCGGCTTCTCTATTTACGCTCGGCGTCCTCTAACATCGTAAACTGCTAATTATTACTCCACTCGGTGAAACAATGATGATTTCATTAATTAACACCTTTTATATCCCCCCCCCCCCTATTGCTCCCGATAAACAACAGAGATAAAATATTCACGTGACGCGTGTCAAGCTTGCCCCAACCCGTTTCAACAATTCAGACCTGCCCCATTGTTCAAGCATCGCGTGCGGAGCAACGCTTCCGTCAACATCTTAATGTTTCAACGAACCGTCGAAACTATCGAGAAATACTCACTTTCGAGGAGACGTAACCCGAGCTAACCCGTAACGTGCCTATTTTCCCCGCGAAATTCTCTCCGCGGCGCGATGATCGATTCCAACAACGCCCAGATTCGCGATTTCAAAGATTAGTTCGCCGGCAGAGATTAGAGGCTGCAAATCCAACGGGTTTTGGAATCAACAAATCTCTCAGTTACGTAGACCCCCTCTTTGCTAACAGAATAATACGTCTCCTCTAACGGCTTCCTATAACGGTTAACAGGAAACACGGGCGGGACGAATTCTGCATCGGGGAGCAAACACACGCCCTTCCTGGCCGGAACGATACACCCCTAGGAACGCGGGCGGTATCAACGTCTCTCATAATCGCCGTGAAAGGAACTCGGTGATTCTCGACGTATTGTAACAGTCAATAAGTAAACACACACAGGCAAATCACAAGCACATGCCCCAATGTACTCTCGTTACGTATGCAGCAAGGACACGTATGTCAGCACGATGACAACCGGCGAGAATATGAATGAATAACACCGACCGTCACGGGAACTCTCCAGGCACATTCATTTCCTAGGAATCACTTCTGCTCAGTTCCAATAGAAACGGAGTAATTAACTATGTTAATTGATACTGTGTCGCGCACGATTCCTGTATGCGCACACAACTTTCGCACACTTCCAAACTGTCAGCCTGATGTCATTCGGCTTAGGAGGATATAGATATTTGGAGAATATCTCTGTTCCCGGTTCCTCCGATATTGGCACGGGAATTCGAATCGGCGCGCACGTTGCGGGTGATGAATTTCAATTCGCCAGCGAGGTCCCGCGAGGGTGGAGTATCTCGGCCACAAAAACAAGTCTACTTTGGAAGCAACCGGCGCAATACTCTGCCGCTTCTAGTTTCGACCGGCACACTGCGGTGCTGCCGCAGGGTGGTCGAGACCCGAAATTGTTGCAAGTTTCCTCGGGCAGGAGCCACGTGCACCATGGGACTTTCGAAATCTGACTTCGTTTCCAACAATGCCGCGGAGTACAGAGATCTTTCTTTCTTTTCACTTGCTAAAGGATTTCTATGATTCATATAGCAAGCACCAGAAACCGACATGACGCGAATACTGTTTATTGTATTGCTACCAGGAATAAGAGCTTGGTGAGAAATGACAGGTGTCATATGTAATTCCGTGTAAACGCGCCTTCACGACTCAGGGGCCTCTCGGAAGCCGCCGATTATCTTCGAGAAATAAAAAGTAAAGGAAATTGATAAGTGAATTTAGGCACTGATGTGTCTTTACATAATAACATTGAGAAAATTATGGAATGTGGAATTCATTTGTTTTGCTTCCAAGAGGCTCGTATGACTACGATAACGTTTTTATTGACAACGAAACTGTTTGCATTCGTGCACATAAGTATGATTCATATTACTGACGGATAATTTCTAACCTGTGTCATTTTTTATCAGGCTTATATTATCAAATTAATAGCTGGGGTATAGATATGTCGGCGATATAAGAAAGATTAAAAGAAACGCAACAACTGTGATAAGTAATTGTAATAACACGCATTCGGAATTTATAACAGTATTTTAATGTTAAATATCCGATGTCAATTGAAACCTAGACACCGAAGGTCTTGAAATTAAACAATAATTTTGTAATTTTTAAATCGACGACGAAATTAATAATAAATAATCGAACGTTATTCGAAAAAGTTATTGCACCCGAATTCATGCTACTATGACACGCTCCTGGGATCACCGCACTTTAAATTTCAGCACTTAAACATCATGACTTAACTAAGAAACTAATTGGCGTGCATAATAGTGTCAACTTTGATAATTCTTTAAACTTTTATGCTGCATATGTTTCATCAGGGAACGCTCCTATAGGAAATTTACACTGTAACGTTTTAAACGCATGATCGATCGATACTCACGATTTTTCCACATGTTTAAAACCTTTTTGTAAGCACCTGGTACCATTCGAGAACCATCTTCCGCGATCGCTTCAACTTTCGACATTTAAAAAATAAACTACACTTTTTTTCTTAACACAGATAATTCACATTAAAAGACCGGCTACAGAAAATGCGAGGACCTGTGCGTTCGATGTGTAACTGATGAATGATGATAACGGACTCACTTCGTCAGCTTTCACAATGGAATTTTAATCTCGCGTCAGGATCGCAGGACCGTATCATATAACCAACCTAATAGTAAAAAATCTCAACAACGGATTTTTTCGAAGGTCATTGACCAAACGTTTCATCGCGGATCTTTTTAAACGATAATTCTAAACAAACAAAGATCGACCCGCCTCTTTATAACCCGCTATACTGCTTCGTGTCGCGTACTTGGAAATTAGCTTAAACAAATTCTGTTATAAATTCACACATATATGTCGACGTACACTTTTATACCGAAAAAAATGCTAATACACGTTCCCACAGAAATATGTCACTTTTGTGCGTGGGGGCTGTACAACGAGAACTTTAATTTTAACATGAAATCTGAAAGCATAGCTGAATAATAATGTTTCTTTTCATAAGATCCCTCGCGTTCATTTAATATTGCGAAGTATCGAGATGCGTTACCAGGTGTCATACGTCAGGTGCAGCATAGTATGACTCACGGTGGAAACGCTGCAGGAGGTGCAAACGGCGCAAGTATAACCATGTTCATAACCAAACTACACGATCTTTCGTTTCCCTTAACAGAATCGACGAGCCTCTTAATCGTTTAGCGGAAATGCGATATATCACACGCCCGGCGTATATAAATATACAAATTCGAAGTACGGGTAGAACGTAAACTGCGGGAAGTTAGATTTGGCAGAATGTTTTCGGAACAGTTCATACGTATCTAGCGGCTGTGGTATGCATTTATAACTATCGAGCAAAATGCGTGCACCCACTCACCGATATGAAGCCCCGCTGAAGCTCAGCAACATCTATATTGCCACTGGATGACAATCGGCGCAACAACAACACAACAATCACAGTACACGAGTGATAAGAGCTCAATCTGACAACATCATTACATACATTGGGGCGTTTGCCGGATACCGGAAGTACTACTCTTGCTATTATGAGACCCTAGAGCTGTTCACTGCACATGCGCGGACCTTCAAGCGCATCGGCTTAAAAAGAATGCGTACCCTGCAGCACTGGTTTAAACGTATATATAATTGTTATACCAGTAAGCCACGGAAAGCAAAAGCGTTTTCCTGTGGTAGACGAATAAATTTCTGATGCGGTACAGTCCACCTGACTCTTAATTCCTCCTTATGTTTCTTTATGAGATAACTTAAAGTTAACATGATACAGTTAAAGTTAGGATAAAGTACGTTTTCAACCCCTGTATAAACGACGAAGCCTTAAATCTGTATTTTATACAATACTTCGAATATTCCGCATTAGTCTAGTTATTAGTGCTGCCATCTGGCTTTGTGGAACAAAAAGTGGCTGCGGTAATTACGCTGAGTCACATGTAACTTTATCTAATATTTCTTTAAGGAACCTCGCTATTATGAGATTCAAATTTTCGTAGTATTAGCTTGCTTTTAAACTACGAGTATTAGTATCGTAAATTAATCTAACTTAAAGCCGTAAGATATGTTTCTTTAGAATATAAACGTTACTAAATTGTCGCACCGCACAAGTACATTCTACCTTACCAGTATAAAGTGATTGATTTTATTAATCTACGATAAGAAAAGAACGGAAATAAATACAGGGTACAAAGAATATCATACAAACCAAAAATATGAGCACAAAATTCATATTTATCGAATCAATGGAAATTCTAAGCACAATACCTGTATATCATACAGTGCTAGAAGCATTCTTGATCCTCTGGTTCGTTTGGTTTATTGCTAAGAGACGTTACAATAGACACGATACGGTGCCAACGGAAGCTGAAGTCGAAAAGAAGCTCGCAGAATGGCAGCCGGAGCCACTAATAACAAATCTGCAGAAAGCTCATCCATCTCTAACTCCAAGACACGTGACGTCCAGAGCTGGCAAGAGAATAGTAGTGAATGGGAGAGATTGTTTAAATTTAGGCACGCACAATTACTTAGGTCTGACGGAACATGATGATATAGAGAAAGCGGCTATAGCAGCGGTAAGAAAGTACGGGGTAGGATCCTGTGGTCCGCGTGGATTTTATGGCACCGTCGATGTTCACCTTGAGTTGGAAGAACACTTGGCGAATTATACAGATACAGAAGAAGCTGTGGTATACTCGTACGGGTTTAGTACAATAGCGTCCGCGATAGCGGCGTATTGTAAGCGCAAAGACATTATATTTGTAGATGAAAAGGTAAACTTCGCCATACAAAAGGGACTAGATGCGTCTAAAGCTACCATTAAGTATTTCAAGCACAACGACGCGAATGATCTCTGTGATTTGTTAATGAAACAAGCAGTACTCGACGACCAAAATCCTAAGAAAGCAGCTAAGATTAAACGCTTTTTAATAGTGGAAGGTATTTACATGAACACTGGTAAAATCTGCCCGTTATCAGACTTAGTCCTATTTCGCGAGAAATATAAATTAAGAATATTTATTGACGAGTCAATATCGTTTGGAACTCTTGGTGCACATGGAAAAGGCATTACGGAACACTTTAATATTCCTAGGCATGAGATTGATATGATCATGGGTGAGTAGTGAGTAGTAAATATGAAAAATAGTGGCGATCATTTATTATTGCGATATTTAAATAATTTTTAGGATCATTGGATTGGGCAATAGGATCTATTGGTGGTTTTTGCGTGGGTACGTCGTTTGTTATTGAACACCAACGTTTATCGGGACTTGGATATTGCTTCTCTGCGTCTCTACCGCCGCTTCTGACATCTGCTGCTATTACTTCTTTAGATATTATGAAAAATAATCCACAAATATTCAAGTCGCTGAAAGATAATTGTATAGCCATCGATAATGGACTTCGGGACAGTCGCTGTTTAGAATGTTCAAGCTTTCCAGAATCCCCAGTGAAACATGTGTATCTGAAAGAGAAATTAGATCGCGACGTAGAGGAAAAGTTACTTTCTGATATTTCTGAAAGATGCATCGAAAATAATTTAGCCGTTATAACTCCTGTCTACTTGGAAGCAGAAAGGGATTTACCGAGACCTAGTCTCAGACTCTGTGTTTCAACTCTTCTCAACAAGAGTGATATTGATTTTGCTCTGAACGTGTTAAAGAAATGTGCTGAAGAGGTTCTATCAATGTAAATTGAAGGACAATCAAAAGCTTTTTTAAACAATGTTTTAAAATCAACAGGCATTCTCAGTGGCGGATTAAAAGGGGCGGCCGATGAACAGTTGCTGCCTGGGCCTCAGCCCATAAAAGCCCCCGAGGGGCCCATTGTCAAAAGAAAAGATTATTTTATTCAAACACTATATTTTGTTTTCTGTACTAATCACACTTAACCCGTTTTTAGTAAACTATCTCATGATTTTCCCGAAAAAATGGATCCCTCGGAACGTTTGTCACCTGGGCCTTTTTCCTTAAATCCGCCACTGGGTATTCTGCTCGCAATTGTTTGCAAACATCTCGGTAGATTTATGCATGCATTGCACAAGTGTATAAAACATTCTTACTGATTGCACAAAGCATTATCCTATTCTATAAATGGTATTCTAATTCTTATTTAGTGTCATGCCATTTCCATGCAGTTGCGATAGGGTGTTTTTTCTATCTTAAAGAGTAATTTAACAATGTTTCTGGCTTTAAAATTCCCAGTGCTGTCTTTAGGCATGGGCACGCTGACCCCATGGCAGTAGGGGCCCCCAATTTTGATTTTAAGTCCTATTTCTGTGGGTAGGGGCCCCAGTGCATTGCTTTACCCAGGGCCTACAATACTGTTAAGACGGCTCTGAGAATTCCCGTCGTTTTATCTGTAACTTAGAAGGAACAAATAAATATAAAGTACAAAATAGAATGTATACACACCTTTATCACTTATTTTATAATTATTGAATTTGTATATTTTAAGAATACTTGTTAAAAAAAAGTTATATTTCAAATATATTATATTAACCAGTTCGAACGTGTAGTTCAACTATAAATCATAATAAATCATTTTATAAAATGTGCATAATGATTTTGTAAAAAAATCTTTCCTCACTGAACTCCTACTGTCACATATCCCGAAAATTTCAGCATGCTCGTGATTAATTCCTGTTGTGACTTTTCGAAGCTAAGAAAATTTCGCGGCAAGGGTGACGTATTTCCTACAAATATGGCTGACAGACCTGCACAATGGAGGAGCGAGGATTTCCGGTTTCTTCTCAATTCCACTCGTAAAGCTTGCCGAGGTAAGAGCATGTTGTCCTATAATATTTCTATATTAAAATAGGAAATACCTACTTTCCGCAACCAATAATTACTTGATAATATTATATACATCGCGTTGTATAAATACAGATAAAAGTTTGGAGCATTTCTTTTTATTTATTCACGAAACTTAAATTAAATTGTCCGTGCGGTTAGCGAGCCACGTGGACGTAGCTGTAATTTCAACAGTTTGTAGATATTCTTTCAAAACCTTTACGTTGTTAATAAAGCGAGTGATTGAATGTTTGAAACTATATGATGAAAACCTCCGGACCTGATAACTCCGAGAACCACACAGAAGCTAGAAATAGCAGAACCCATCTGTGTGCGGTTTACAGGATTATAAATTGCATATATGCAGTCTGACCACAGATTTAATGACAATCATTGTGGCAGTTGTAACGAACTGTGTGTTAATAAATCATTCTTTTCCTTTCAGTCCTTAAACAGTTAACTATCCCTACACACATATCAAGATGGGTAGGGAGGACAAGGCAACATGGAAGTCCAACTACTTCACTAAACTTGTTGTAAGTACCGCGCAACAATACACTTGTAACGTTTTTATGTGTGCTTGTATTTCTACTGTAGTCTAATTTAAAAAAATAATATGTTCGTGTAGCAACTGTTGGACGATTTCCCCAAATGTTTCATCGTGGGCGCCGACAATGTCGGCTCCAAGCAAATGCAACAAATACGTATGTCCCTTCGTGGGAATGCTGTTGTATTAATGGGGAAGAACACTATGATGAGAAAAGCAATTCGCGGTCACATCGAACGTAACGCCGCGTTGGAGAAACTTCTGCCGCACATTCGTGGGAATGTTGGATTCGTGTTTACTCGTGGAGACTTGATCGAAGTGAGGGACAAGCTCCTGGAAAACAAGGTCAGAGCGCCGGCTAAAGCTGGTGCTATCGCGCCACTGAGCGTTATCATTCCCGCTCAAAACACTGGACTCGGCCCTGAGAAAACATCTTTCTTCCAAGCTCTCAGCATTCCCACTAAAATTTCCAAGGGTACCATTGAAATTATTGTAAGCATACATTTTGGTATTATGATTAGCGTATCATTTGTTGTATATTTGGATGTCAATCGACTAATTTTTATTTTATTCCAGAACGATGTGCACATTTTGAAACCAGGTGACAAAGTAGGTGCATCTGAAGCCACTCTGTTAAACATGCTGAACATCTCTCCTTTCTCGTACGGCTTAATCGTTGAACAAGTCTATGACTCTGGTACTATTTTCGCACCTGAAATTTTGGACATCAAGCCAGAAGATCTCCGTGAGAAGTTTATGGCTGGTGTGGCAAACTTGGCCTCGGTCTGTTTGGCTATTGGCTATCCTACGGTAGCCAGCGCTCCTCACAGCATCGTCAATGGATTCAAGAATCTATTGGCTGTTGCTGCTGTTACTGAAGTCGACTTCCCAGAAGCTGCTACAATCAAGGAATACATCAAGGTACATTTCTTTCTTCTACTTCGTACATGTAACAGCACTGGCTTCCAGCGATTTATCTGTGATGAAAAAACTACACGTCTGAAGGTCCTACGTATAGTGTCAGCGCTAGCAATAGCAGAACCCACTGACACTGTAGGATTTTTTGTTGCGAAACGCTAAAATTGCAGTCTGAGATAAAAATGGAATACATCTTTTACGAGAATCATCTAAATATATGTATTAATGTGCTGCGATTTTTCCAGGATCCAAGCAAATTCATTGTTGCTGCTCCAGCTGCAGCTGCCGCAGAAGCACCTGCTGCCGAAAAGAAGGAAGAGAAGAAAGAAGAGCCCGAACCGGAAGATGATGATGACGACGACATGGGATTCGCTTTATTCAACTAAAATGCATTTGTACATACATACACGTGTATGTATTCGTTACATACCATCAAGAGTTATTCACAATGTTTTAATGAACCAAAACTAAAAAGTGTAAACATTTGAAATGAAACACTATTTCTAATACATGTCGTACATGAATTTATATCCCCATATTACTTGCTCGCAGGGAATCAAGACCGATATAATTACAATTATTTTCGGGCGCAGCCAATCAGCGGGTACGCATATCTGTTACGTGCCGTCAGTGTCGTAAAAGATATAGTTTGCTTGCTTAGAAATTCGACTGTTTCTCCGTGCCATCAATGTCGGTAATAAGAAATGTCGTTCATTGACTTTACGATGGAACACTTCATACTCGTGTCGAAGATGCAGTGTAGAACCCGTATACGTGCAGTAAAATTAAAAATTTCGCGAGGCGACGTTCTCACAACGCGCTTCGGGGTTCTAGACCCTACAGGAGGTGTTGAAACGGTTCCGAAAATAACTGTTTCAAACTATTAGCCCGGTTTCACACGAAACAGTTATGAAGAATCATAATCCCGAATAATTGTTATAAGGAACCGACATTTCTAACTATAGGGGAAAGGTGGGATAGTTGATCACAGTTTTGCTATTTTATTAAAATAATAACAATGGCTTGCTTTGTTTCTATTTAATTACTTAAATTGTGATTCTTATAACAGATTCGGCAACCTGCACTGACCTGCACTAGTGCGCACTGGGTGCGAGTTTTCTCGCTTCTAATTGGCTAAAAGTCGCACTCATTGCGCACCAGTGCGACCGTCCGAATTCGCTATTAGAGTATTCTCAATATACTTGTACAAATTTCAGAGTAGTATCCCTCACTAAAGGGGAGACTTGATTAGTGACTTTTAAGAGTAAATAACACATTAATTTTCCAAAAAATATTTATTATCTTAGTCAATAACGTGAAATAAAGGGAATATCATAAGTGGAAAGTAAACTATAATTAACTTGAAAGAATTACTGAAAAAATAAATCCGAAGACTAACCTAAACTAACCTAAAACAACATAAATGCATTCTTAAAGAACATTTCATTTAGATATCATCTGATTCAGATGATGATTAAAAAAAGATTTTCCTTCTCACTTTCTTTGCCGTATTTTTCTATTTCATTTGCCGTTCTATGGTTTGTTCTGAAGTTTTTTCAGCTGTTCAAGGATCCCACCTCACATACTGATCAAGTATCCCTCAATGCACTCGATTTGAAAAAGGTGAAAAACTAAACGTACCCTAAATATTTAGATGAATCAATAAATAGCATTAATAAGCTAGAAACTGCTGTTTTTACTTAATATATTTTAAATCGTTGAAAGTGCAACATTCATTGAAAAGGAGGAAGAACAAGGTGACCGAAATATTTACTTTTTGGCTGCAAATAAGATCGAAGCTTCTAACTACATTATTCTATGCTCCCTAAAGAAAAGTGCAGCATGAAGTGTTGCGATAATGCAAACATTACCACGATAATGTGACAGCAGGCATAGATTGTCAATATATTAATTAAAAAACTGATGTGATCATGTATTCCCGATGATCAACTATCCCACCTTTCCCCTACCGATTTCAGTTACGGTTCTACAGAACCGATATATCGGTTTTATAACAGTAATGTTTGTATCGATTCCGAGAGTTTGCTCTATAACTGTTACGGAACCGATATAGGTAGGGGATAGGTGGGATAGTTGATCAGCGGGGATACATGATCACATCAGTTTATATCACAACTTAAATAATTAAATACAAATAAAGCAAACCATTATTATTATTTTAATAAAAAAGAAAAACTGTGATCAACTATCCCACCTTTCCCCTACATAAAATCGGTTTCGTGTTCTACAGAACCTTTTTCACTCGTAACTGTTCCAAGATTATATCGGTTCTTACAACTGTTTCGAGAACCGAAACTGATATCATAATGCCTGTCCTAGAGTTAGATACCTCTGAATGGTTGTTAGTGATATCAGTGGACATGGAACTGATATGTATCCAGACTTTTACGGTCATCTTAATTGGATATCACTCAAAAGTTTCCTCCCAACTGAAACTGGTGAGAATTTCTGTCTGAATTTATCTCATTTCTCATTACGATCTGATTATGATCTCTCAGAGGTCATTAAGAGAAATGTAACCAGGCAAGAATTCCGGTCACTACTTTCAGTCCAAATCCCTGCTTACTGGTCACACTGTATTTCACCTCTCATATTCTGCTGACACATGATGATTCATAGCAACAAGTGTATAAATTTTACCTACGCCACATCAAGATAACAGAATTACATGATGAGTAATAAAAAATATCAGTTTACTCAAAGCTAGATAAGAACAATTACGTGTAATCAATAAAACTGTCTTTATCACGAACATCATTGCCTAGGGCTAGATATAATAAAATTACATTCTTTCACAATTGTCATTTCAACAATAATTGAAAAACAATTATATACCTTACTTACAATATATGAGGCAGTCAGAGCAACAATGGACTAACCCACATTTCTTTTCGAAATTGAATTAGTAGCAATAACGTGTTCCAATAGGCTCTACTAACCATATAAAATCGGAAAAAAAATTTTAATGTGGGTTGGTCCGTTGTTGCTCTGACTGCCTCATATCATCCACCATCTCAAATACTCTGAATATATTGTAACTCATAGGATGATTATTAACAAATGGCGTGAAATTCACAAAACAGAATTTTTAAATAGTAATTGTAGAAATAAAAAAATATCCTAAAAATGATTACCAATCGATTAATCTAGGGTTGTCACAGAGATTACTTATCAATAACAGGTATCTGAAGGACAGTGTGCATAAGCTGGATTTATGGACACTGCATGTGAAATTCCGAGGGGAGCATGAAAGGAAAGGGCTTTGAGCCAACTTTGTATGATCAATTAATGTTGTCATCTAAATATGTCTAAACTCTATTGTCATGTAGTGGTAAACTTTAAAATTGCACACTTGGACTCCACAGATTTTAAATTAATATATGAATTACAGACTGACTTTGCCCCTACTCGTCCAGTCATGTTTTACACATTTAAAAATGTTTTTATAAATGATACATGTAATACGATTTGTAATATATAGGATCAATAAAAACCCGATATATTTACCAGAGAAGAGTATAAGTTTATTGTAATATTGTATTACACTATTTAAAATATTTATTTTGTTTCGATAAATGTGCATAATACACTTAATAATGTCATGAATTCGATGATTGTAGAGCGGTGTCTGGTCGTTAGAATGTTCTATCCCCATAAAAAACTTAAAAAAAAGTAAAATAATTACGCCAAGTACATGAAAATCAAAAAGATCACAAAAAGTAGGAGGTAATAATATAAATCACAAAAAAATTAGAAGAAAATATACAATATAAAAAAGATGTGAAATCAAAATGAGCTGCAAGTACATAAAGGTGCTTTCCAACTGACACGACTACATATACACAGCTAAAATGCTGTGTTCAAACATTCCATTAATCATATCGCGGACATTTTAATTAACCCAGCAAAAAGAATCCCATTTAAAAACATTGTCGTAAATTATTTAATAGCTTTACAAAATTAATGATATACAAAAATTGCGCCAATTATAACAATGGCTATTTATACAAAGAAAAAAAATGTATTAAATAATATTAAGCAGATATATTTTTATACAAATAAATATTTTATTCGAAATACTTGGTGCTGCTCCCCGAATTGGTGTTGCTAAACTGAATAAATATGTATAAATTGCATTAAAATCTTTTTCTTTCTTGTCCTAGTGGTGTCTTGTCTTGTTTTATTTTATTTATTAACCAAGACAATTAACATTTTTTCGGTTCCGCAGCGCCAAGTATTTTGAATAAAATATTTATTCGTATTAAAATATATCTGCTTAATATTATTTAATACATTTTTTGCTTTGTATAAATAGCCATTGTTATAATTGGCGCAAAAATAGAACACGTTTACTAATTATTTATCAAGATCATTGAATGAATAATTGCATATGCAGAAGCCTACCTGCAAATTTGGGCGTACACAGTCTGACGTAGATCACACTACATCATCTTCTGCTTCAATTATCTGTAAATATATAAAAGCCACATTTTAGTTATATACAACTTAAGGTAGAACTTACTTATATAGAAATAGAGTGGCCTTTTGCTATAGTGAATGTAGAGACTACATAATGTGTATGAAGGAGAGCTCTGTCTATTTATCTAATCTTCTTCGGACAACCTCCAAGCCTGTGCGTCACCCTTCCATTTTATCCAAGCCTGTGTGTCCCCTTCATTTCTATAATATAAACTTTACATAAAAACTCTAAATTGCTGGTATACAAATATTTGTCAATTTAAATGCAATGCAATTTGTTATTACAATATATTATTTTGTACATGCATGGTACAAATTTCCAGAAACTTATGCGAAAGAAGGTGCTTCTCTGTCGAACCTTCTCTAGACAATTTGCAAGTCTGCGAATAGAAAATTAGTAAATGTATTTCTCTACATGAGAAATCTATTAAAAAAATTTGGCGGCTTACCTTGTTAATTGAGACAATAATTCAGTCTCCTATTCAGTGTAAAAACTCCTGACATTTCAAATTTGGACCACTTACATTATTTGACACTTGGAAGGTTAAGATTGGTAGATTATAAAGTTCAATGCATGGACCTAAGAATAGAAATTCTTAATTCTTAGGTCCATGGTTCAATGGTATACTTAAAAAATAGGTATGTCCGTATGTCAATGACGGACGACAATCCCTGCCGAATAATCCCGAGAGTCGACGAACGAAAAACGAAACATGTGTATAGTTTCGTTTTGGCTGAAGGTGTGCGTGTAACCCGTATAAGTACGTATTGTGTATAACGAAAAATTTCTTGGAGAATCAGAAGAAGAAAAATCTTACCGTTTCCGACTGATCCATGAGACGATATTACGATATCTCTGTCATGCGTGGACCGATTTTATTGAAATTGATCTTATTCGAAAGCTGATATGCGGTTTACACAAGAAAAATGCCTTTAAATTTAGAAACTATTACAGACGTAATGAGATATTAATATAATAATTTTCAGGTTAGGTTGGATTAGCCGGGCGACGAATAAACTGTAATAATAAAATAAAATGGACATATACAGGGTGTCGAAAAATGTACTGTCAGCTGTGCTTTTGCGTATTGAGTTCACGTAAAACTGTATTATGCGTATGTCGGATGGGAAATTTTGTAAATCATTTGTAAAATTTAACAGTTCTTTCGCATAAGCGAGAGATTGAGATAGCATCATACGAAGGATATATCATATATCAAGCTTTCACGATTTCTTTGTGTATAGTTAAAGCAGAAACGAGGTATAGAATAGACTTACATGTACTGTAAATTTTTGTCACACAAAAATTATTACTGTACAATCGAAATTAAATATGACTTGTGAATCGAAGGTAAATTGATTTCTGCCTACACACGAAAATGTCAAAACGGTAGCAAACCACAGGTTTAGAAATACTTAAACTGCACCACCGATTGACATTCCAAGATGGCTGAAAGCCACTTATTGTTAGAAATTGATTCCCCTTCCGTCTTTCGATCCACCCTCGCGGCCCCGTCCCCGCCCCCTATCTATGGACCTTTAGGTCCATGATCAATAGTTAAAGCTGATATCTGTGTGCGATTACATTGTCCTAGCTGGAGGATATGGTTACCTCGTATTTATATACCGTTGAAACTGAAAGTGACGGGACAGTTGGCGGGAGACTGTAGTTGGTATATAAAGCGTTGGCAGTACTGTATTTTGTTTCATTGTGGAATTTTCGCTATTACCGTAAGCACAAGCAATATTGTGCCTCGGTGTAACTCGGCACAACTCGGACTGGGTCGGATTTGCGCGAAACTCTGTTCCAAGTATTAAATTTTGAAAAACTCTGTGCCGTATAACCTGTACAAACATGGGTTTGCTATCCGAGGGAAGTCCTTTAAGCTGGGAGGAGACCAGGGACCTCGCCGACCACGTGCGGAAGCACGGAATTATACAATTTGTTAACCTGTACAAGAGGCTCAGGGATAGACAAGGGGATATACTGAAATGGGGCGATGAGGTAATAATTGTTCTTCGATTCTTCCATTTCACGCAACGTTATGACGATGTTTCAGTATGTCACAGCACGAGAAAATGAATACCATAACTAATTGGCAAGGTCAATCGACCTGCGGCTTTCATGAAATTATACAACACTTATACCTACATCGTACACTTAATATGTGTGTCATTGAAGCATGACTCAGTTAATTGAGAAATAAAACTTTTTCTGATAAGACAATGCAGATGCTATGTTGCAATGTGTGTGTGTGTCAGCAAATAAATAAACACTTTTTCTCTCGAACTGAATGTTATTGATATTTCTGACAAGTTGTCATTGACTTGCCTGTTTATTATTTACGTAAGCACTTATTTCTTGCTCGTAAGTTTCAGATTCTCTTTACACTTATTGATCAGATGAATGTTAGAAGCAGTTAGTCTGTGAATTATTCTGGCGCGTGACCTTGAGATCCATTTTCTAGATCCATGAGTCGACACTTTTGCTATAGCTGTGCAATCTTACTGAACTATCATTTAACAATTACAGTATTGTCTGGGTATTTTCCAAATTCGTTCGTCCATCTAATGTTAACGATCAAGGCTGAATTGTTTCCGTATTTTTAATAATACATTAATCGTTTTAAAATAGGTGGAATATATGCTTGTTAAATTTGACGACGAAGCAAAAACTGCTAAGCTTAGTTTAAGAGCCGAAGATATATTAAAAACTTTAAATGAAAAAGAATATAATGATCCAGAGTGAGTATCTCCCTATCCAAACTCTCTGACAGAAGCGGATGTCATATTTTAACAAAACATATGTGTTGCAGTAATATTAAATCATTGTGGAGACCCGAATATGCTGCTTACATGCTCGAAGGGACGCCAGGGAAACCATACGGAGGCCTATTAGTTCATTTTAATGTTGTTGAAGCTAATATGAGGTACCGAAGGCAGGAAGCTACGAAATTACTCGGGCCTAATGAAGTTTTAATGTCGTTAACTAATTTTCCAAGGTAGGTATATACAAAAGTATTGACGGTATGGCTTGGTGAATAATATGGGGGTATTATTAGTTTGCGCACTTTCTTACAGAACGGGAGCGCTAGATTTTACAGATCCTCCTACGCAACCAACACCAAACTCTGGTGCATCGAAGAGTCTGTTCTTCCCAGACGATGTTATATACCCAGGTCACCCCCGGTTCAAAACATTAACGAGGAATATAAGGAAACGACGTGGGGAAAAGGTTGCTATAAACATTCCTAGTACGTATTTATGGTATTCGATAGTTTCATACTTACGTTTCTGTCATTAGAATAATCGAATACAAGTTTAGCGCGAAACACTTCTTTACAGTTTATAAAGATACAAACGTTCCAAGTCCATTCAAAGAAGAATTCAGTAATGTGGTTGAAGATGAGTCCCATAACGCAGCGAAAGAGGATCATATTTATATGGACGCCATGGGTTTTGGAATGGGATGTTGCTGTTTGCAGCTTACCTTTCAAGCTTGTAATATAGAAGAAGCGAGGACACTGTACGACCAATTAACCCCTTTGTGCCCCATAATGGTTAGTAGCGTGCCGTAATGTTTCTCTACTCTTGTTTTCTAATACGAAGATACTGAGTTGGTATTTTCTTTCGCGCATACGTTACAGAACATTTGTTTAATATTCGACAGCTGGCTCTAACTGCTGCTAGCCCGTTTTACCGAGGATATATAAGCGACGTTGATTGCCGATGGAATGTGATATCGTGTTCTGTTGACTGCAGAACAGAAGAGGAACGTGGTTTAAAGCCTCTGAACGAGAATAAATTCAGAATCAGTAAATCTAGATACGACTCGATCGACTCGTATCTTAGTGAACAGGGAGGAAAGTACAATGACATTCCATTAACGTACGACGATGAAGTATACAAACAGCTCTTGGACAATGGAATTGATAAACTCCTTGCACAGCACATAGCTCATTTATTTATTAGAGACACAGTGTCCTTATTCTCGGAGAAAGTCTATCAAAATGATCTGGAGGATACCGATCACTTTGAAGTAATTATCGCTATTGTTATTGATATTGTAGACACACCACTCGGCATAGATTACCGTGTATACATTAAATGCAAAATTTCAGAACATTCAATCAACCAATTGGCAAACAATGCGGTTTAAACCACCGCCACCAAATTCTCCTATAGGGTGGCGCGTTGAATTCCGTCCATGTGAAGCTCAGATTACTGATTTTGAAAACGCTGCAATAGTGTGTTTCGTTGTTCTTCTCACGAGAGTTATATTAAGTTACAAATTAAATCTTCTGATACCAATTAGTAAAGTCGACGCGAATATGGCTAAAGCACAAAAGAGAGACGCAGTGAAGGCTGAGAAATTTTGGTTCCGCGGAGATATCACGTCGGATGCAAAAGAGCACGACGATGGGCACGCAGAATGTACAGAATTCACTGTCAATGAAATTATCAATGGAAAGGTATTATATTCTCCCGTCGATCGATCAAATTAATCGTATCAATTTTATGCGTAGATTCAAACAGATTGTGTCGTTTTAGGACGGTGTATTTCCTGGTTTGATTCCATTAGTAAATTCGTACTTAGCTAGTATGGATGTGGACGCTGACACACACTGTACTGTACAAGCATATATGAAACTAATACAAAAGAGAGCCTCTGGAGAACTATTAACAACTGCTGCATGGCTGAGGAAGGAAGTTACTTCGCATCCAGAATACAAGTAAGTACTTTCTTACGTGCGTGTATTAGGATGACCCTTATTTTTATCTCAGTATGGTTTCATTTCATAAAAAAATGTAATCCCTGAAAAAGTTCATTGCAAAGTTTAAATTTCTCAAAAATGGTAAGCCCTATCGTAATTCTCTTCAAATAATATTGAAAAAGCATTGAATTTATATATGCCTTTGTTGTACTATGTTCTGTCTTAATTTTCTTTCCACCCCTCTTAACCATCCCACTGCCTTCTCACACACTGACCCCTCCAATACCTTTTCTATTTCGTGCCCCGGTCTGTCGACTGCTGTGCAATCTTCCACTAAATGCTTTACTGTGCTAAGCTCTCTTTCACACAGTCTGCATTTCATTTCCTCTTCTTTTCTCTAGCACTTGTCGTTTTCTTCCGTATTGCCGCATCTTGCCCTTGCTATTAAACCTTGGCTACTTCTTTCTCCGCTTTTACTTAAATATTCTGGAATTCCTAAACACCTAATATATTTATAGAACCTATTGTACTTCGAATCTCTTATCTTATTGTACTGTTTTCTACAATTACTGTTGGAAACATGGAACAAGTATATATACAGTAATTGTACAAAATTAAATGCTCTTTCAATACTGTTTGAACAAAATTTCGATGGGGCTTACCATTTTTTGAGAAATTCTTTAAATCAAAATCATCGATGAATTCTAAACAGTAAGGCCTGATCGGCACTCTTTCTCCTGTTGCCCGATTGCAATAAACTTTTTTCGGGGATTATTTTATTATATAATGGAACCATACTAAGGGTGAGAGCAAAGAAATACGAAAAAAATGTCGAGACGTATAAAAAAGGGGCCACTCTAGTGTGTATGCATGAGTATGCGAGGTATATACTTTATTGTATTGACAATTATATTCTATTAATATAGAAACGACTCTGTAATAACGCAACGCATCAACTACGATTTATTGAAAAAAGTTCAGAAGATTGTATCGAACGAAATATCGTGTCCAGAGCTACATGGAACGTGTATATCGTCTAAAACTAATGAAACCATACCTGCAGCGGTAGCTAAAGCAGAGAAGGTTCCATTATGAATTGTTAATGGCAATTGTGCTTAAATAGATCATAGATAAGCTAGATAAACTTTTTATTTATTTTAGTACACTTTATAAGTTGTATATATTAGCATGAGTGTTTTAACAAAATGCTCGATGCCGGACGATTGCATTCAATGGATTTAACATTTTCACGAAAAAAGGTTACATTCCATGGAATAATTTTACTTGTAGTGTATTAAAAATGCGTTTATTTGTAAAAATACTAATACTTTCCGCCACGGAAGAAACTGTCAGAATGTAAAGTTTGTTTATATAGTTATACATAAATAATAATTATTGAATTACAGAGCAACGTATATTTTGTATTTTAATCCCAGAAAGAGAGAATTTATACATACACTCTAAGATTTATTATAGTATACAGTTCTGTCGGTACCTAAAAGAAAAAGCACTTCTGCTGTCCTCCGTTTATAATTGGAGGGCTGAGAAGCATAGTGGTATAAGTCACTCGCGCGGGATTCCGCGTAATGTAATGTTTTGTGTTTTCTATTATAAAAACCTTTATATATATAAATATATATATTGCAGTTATGGGGACACATCTAAAGGCTCAAAATAATACCATTATAAATATGTATATACTTAAAAAGAAGTTTCCTACGATCTAGGAAGGAATTACACACTATTATGTTTATAAGCATTTAATTTCTGGATTTAACGAATACGAAATAACATTACTAAGTAGTTAAAATGATATGTACTCTCTTGAATAATATGTACTGTAATATGTTCCCCCCTTTCGTCATTTTCTCAAAATGAACCGTGATCTTCTATTTCATTGGAGGTGCTAATACTAGTGAAAACGGAATGATGAATTGGTGGGCTATATTCAATACGTGTAACATATCTCTCTTTTTTTAAATAATTACTAACCTTCAAATTATCCAAATTTGGACTTATACCACTATGATTCTCAGCTCCCCCACCCCAATTGTTTTTACTCTTCAATACAACACATTTCTTTAACTTTCAAAAAACATATTTCTTTATTACTCTACTGTGTAAGATTCTTAAGTTAATATTTGAGAGAATTAATATTTGTATTAAAAGAAATAAACTATAAATTATGTATATTTATAAGTCTGTGGTTATTTCGTGCACCTCTTTTTTTAATTTATTCAAACTCGTCCTATAAGAAATGTAAGTGTTCCATACGACAGCTACTGATTGTACTATTAATACTTGGTATTGTAACGGTACAAAGTAAAAGTTCAATAATTGCACCATAGGCCAAAGCTGGAAAAAGATTTCATGTTAGAAATACTGGAAAATGCATTTGTATTATACAAAATTTATATTCAGCACTAGATATTACCTTATAATTATTCAACAGAATTTCAGGATACTCTTCTCGCAATTTTATTTGTAAGTCCTCTAATTCGTTTCCTTGGAAAATACCGATTACAGATAACAGAACCATTAGGAACACAGGCGCAAAGAGTAGCTGATCGTAAGTCACTTTTTTTAATACCACCATTCCTCCTTTGGAACCTAACCATTTGTCTAATATCCCATACCAGCTTCGTGTTACGGGACCCTATTGTACAATTTCAAATCGATAAAACTTTATTAATATTTATAACTCTCTTCTGGAAAATTATTGTACAACGTGCAATACTGTAAAATTAAAATTACTTAAGGGGAGGTTCTGGTCTAAAAATCGAATTTTTTTCATTTCCTTTCTCGAATGTTCAATCTCTTAGGAATACGTGTTTAAAAGAATTTGTTGAAATTTATAAAATTCCCGAAGTTATAGGCATTTGAGTAGCGGCAAATTCATGGGTAACACCCGGTCACTCAGCACGTAAAATTTTAAACCCGTTTTTCTTGGAACAGTGTTCTTAAAATCGGTGGAACCTGTATCTCCAAAAGTTATTATCCGATTTGACTGATACTTTTTTTATTTTGAAACATATACTTCTGGCTCGGGAGTAAATCAGTAAAATTTAAAAAAAATTGAAAATTGAAAATTTTTTAAAGGCGTTGAGAGGACGAAAAATATAAGGAAAAAGTGATTTCAAACTTTGAGTGTCATTATTTTCTAAAGAAATGTTATTTTTTTAAGTTTTTCTGGGTTAGTCTACGAGCGAGTTCCATACCCTTTAATAATGAGTGGCATTGTTTTTTATTTCAGATCAGTGGTTTAGGTGCTACAGGTTCCACCGATTTGGATAAATTTTTTGACGCCTCAACTTTAACGACTCCCCAATGCTATCTGCAATGATTAATTATAAAACGAAAAATATATGTCTATAGTTTAAGAGATCCTTAATACAATGCAAAAAGTCCCATTAAATTATATGTAGTAGTTTTCCTTTAATTAATTCCTAAACATCACCTATTTTTATGGGCTCTAGACCCGTACAACCCCTTAATTTAGTATTGCTGCGAGTTCAATAAATAAATATCCTATATATTATATTAAAGTCTCAATCATTAAACATCATTATATTAAAGTTACTTACAGCAATAAAAAGTCCTATACTCGCAAATTGAGCAGTCCGTACGAAATCCAATTCCTTCACTGTTTTACGCTCCACAAAGTTTTGTGCGATTTGATCGCCAACTGCCATCAAGGTGCCTGTGCATTCAACGACACAATTAATAACATCAATTATACCTAAATGATAAGAATACATGATATTCTAGTACCTGCTTGAACAGCCTGAGTTGCCAATGGATACTTTGTTAGTACACTCCGGTAGACCTTCATAACATTCCACATGCTGCTAGAAACTGACATGACCACTTAGCACCACAACCTCCTTGTTACAGGTTATATATTAGTTCGTATTCGCTATTTACTTACCTTTCGTTAACACGGAAGATCAATATCACAAACGTAAGTTTTACAATTGGCACATATTACAACTGTTTGACCAGACACGCGTTACGCACTCATAAACATTCGGGAATCACATTACAGTATAGGCTTGATTGGGCTTGACGCATACACAAAACGTGATTGTACACAAATACATACTGGCAAAGCACGTGGTCGTCTCGTTTACAGAAGATTTTGGTCCATGGTGTTACAAGTTTTCTTCATATTATTTACGAGAATTCTTAACCATGGAATTAAGCTTCGAAAAGCTCCTAAATAGTATCTTTTTAATCTCTTTATGTTACATCGATTTTAAAAAGCCTCAAGCATGAATAAATGTATTATGCTGCATATTTCACGTAGAACTTGGAAGAACTACGGTTATGGCTCTGACCCCATTTGACAAGGGAAGTTCAGTTACTGGAACATTCCGATTTTTTTTAAACTGTACAGATTTGTAGAGGACCTCAATAGAAGTATCAGGAATTTTTTTGTTTGTGCCCACTTTCGAGCTCTCATGGTGAAAACTCCCCCTAATGGTTAATGAGTGTGTTTCTATTTTCCAGTACATCTTAGAAACGATATATAAAAAATATGTTGTAAGTAAATACAAATTTTGTTGTAGGGCTTGATAACAGTTCCTGAGTATAATCATTTGTAAAATGTAAAAAAAAACACGACGCAAAATAAAGGGTGATTCTCTAGCAACCCAGATAGCACAAAGACGTTTTAAAGACGTCTTAAAAACGTCCATTTTCACAAACCACCCAGATAGCACAGGACGTCTTAAAGACGTCCATTTTACGTCTGAACGCCTATCGGCTTTATTTGTGAAAATGGACCTTTTCTGGACGTTTTAAAGACGTTCTGGTTTGTGAAAATGGACGTTTTTATGACCTCTTTAGGACCTTTTCTGGACGTTTTTCTGCTATCTGGGGACAGACGTTAACTATTTATAAAAGTTGACTAGATATGGAATAAAGTCGAAATATTTGAATTTTGAACATCGCATTGTTTGAAGATAGATATTTAAAACAAACGCGTACTTTGCATACTTATATAGGTATTTCTGTCATTAGGAATCATTTTTTTACTTCGTTTTAGATCCTCAATCACATATCTGAAAGAGACCATCTTATTCTGTGATAGTCTGTAATCTGTATGAATGCTATTAATATAATATGTATATAGGGTAAACGCACCAGTAAATGAACACTTAAGGCTAATGAATGAACGCTATTATAAAATTATGTTTGCAACGGGATTGATTCCTCGTACTGCAAAAATTGCTTGAATATGGAGCAAGAAATGAAAATAAGTCTCCAATTAATTAGTTGCTTACTTTAATAACTTCTTTTACTCATTTTAATAAAAAAATGTGCATTCACTGGTGCGTGTTCATTTACTAGTACATTTACCCTATAATGAACTTTATAATCGTGATGACGAATGAAGAGTATAGATATAATGTTTACTAACGAAATGCATAATTAAAATGTGATTAATTACTAAAATATGTAGAATTGAATACATATTATTATTCTTTTTTGTTTCTTCTGACTATTATTAAGTATAACGTATTTTTACTTTTACTTCCGTTTCATTACAGGTTCATTGTAATCCGCCTCATAAGGTTTAATATTTTCACACATTAGTGCGTACCTATCGTTAATTTAACGAATAATTGTTATCGATTATAGAATTTAGGAAATTCGATTAATAAGTCGAGATAATTCGACAATGAACGTAGATTCCCTTTATTCCAAATTTTACATAGCTTTCAGTTTAAAAATCATGCATCACAGAATCAATTTTTGTACCATATAGGAAGATGTTTAAAAAATATAGAAAATGAGTTCACAAATGCAAAATTTACTGTTTTTCATTTCGTTTACTTTCTATACATATTAAGGAAACTGTACTTACTACTTTTATGAAACAGTAAAAATTCTTTCACGATATATATTATTTACAATATTTAAGATTCTAATAAGACAATTAATAATAAAGTCTAGATTTAATATCCCTTCTAGAACTGATAAAGAGACAGGTCAATGCTCAGTATAATAGTGTAGGGAGTACCATTCATAAAGAATTAAAAAGAAATTAACAGGCGTATTATTTCGCAGTAAATAAGAATATTAAGTTTACACATTGAATGTATAAAGTTAGAAATTTACTAACTTTTTTAATAGCTAAATTACCAGAACGTTTTTGAAGCATGTACAAATTCATCTATATTACAATAATAATAATTACAGATATATCTACATATGGGCATTATTTAGATATATTTCTACTAGATATATTACAATATTCAAGGTAAAAGACCGGTGTAATAAATAACAATTTCATGTTATAAGTTACATGCTTAATCTTCGTCTGTACTTTTCTGGTATACTGCGCCAAATTTACTCATATACTTACGTACAAAATCTTTAGCTTTATGTTTGACATTTTCGTTACACTGTAACTCGTCGACACTTTTACAATGTTTTAATTCTTTCGCCAGTACAAAATGTGTAAGCTAAAACAGAACAAAGATTTTTGACAAATGAAATTTGGCGCCTACGTAGAAATGAGTTCTCGCCGCTTTTTATATTTGTGGACAAACGTACCTTTCTAGCGAGATGTTTAAAATCTTCTGTGTTAGTTATTCTACCTTGTTTACAATCATTTTTTCTATATGGATTCAAAAAATGGACCATAACATTTGCCATATTTATCCTAAAAGTATCTTTAATTTTTCTTTCCGACATGGTAGACAAATCCGTCGAAGGTGATTGTAATTTATTCAAACTGTGGCGCGAATGTGATTTAGATTTGTTACTACGCCTGTGTCTTCGTATTTTGTCAACATGCTCTTTAAATTTCGCTCTCTCCTTTTGACGGCGTAACTTTTCCTTTATTCCTTTGTGCGTTTTATGGTCAATACGATCTTCTTCTCGACGCGGCTGCAAAACATATAAATACACATGCAATAATACGCATAATCATTCATTATCAGTGAAAGAAGGAAAAAAGAGAGTGAAACCGCAACATACGCTGATGATTCTTTCTTGAACTAGTCCCTCTCTTCTTTTTTTCCCTTCTGGAAATAGTCCTGAGTTTCCAGTTGGATTATGAATACCACTTTTCTTAGATGTAACATGCTTGGAACCATCTAATGACTTTTCTACCAAAGTGTTACTTAAATCAATCTCTTCGCTTTTCGGATCCTCGTTGTTATCCTCCTCGATATCTTCGTCGTCTTCGTTCGATGAACTAGATTCTTCGCTGGATTCGGAAGTGGATGATGAATCCGGTTGGACTCCAATATGATCTGGCGGGGGTGGTAACCATTGCGATACTCGCTCTTTCACGTGATAGTAATATGTTCTGCCCCTAGCGTCCGTTGCACTTTTCCATTTAGGCGGCAAATCTATAGGCTGAGCTTCTGGTTGCGATTGTTTAAATGGTTTTGCAGAAAACTGCTGCTCCGGTTGTTTTTCAATATGATCATAAAGAGATTGAGTTTGAATTGTAATAGGGGGAGTTCCAGCGTGGACCAGATTAGTCGACACTGACAATTGACCTTCAGAATATTGTTGGTGACAATGAGGTAGCAATGAATAAGCTGTTGTAGTTTGATTGAAGGCAGGTGTTTGACTTAACGTGTACACTACAGGGGGTGCACCTGAAGGTATGCTACTTGACATACCAGGTGATATTTCAGAAGAGATTGATGGTGCTATCCCAGCTTGAGAGTGACCAGACACCGACTGAGGTCCGCCTACATATACCGCGGCGCATTGTTGACTTATTTCTCCATCTATAATAGTATATCCATGAACTAAACAATATAACACGCAGTGGCGAATTTAACGGGTGGCCAAAAAAATTATGATTTTATCCAAACACTACTTGTTCCTGTTTCCCATAATTTTCAGGCGACACGCGCGCAAATTTATTTGTAATTCTGTTATGTATACAGGCTGTTCCAAAACGTTTGCCACTTGGGCCTTTCTCCTTAAATCCGCCACTGATAATACGATTTATATTAAATAAACCATAGAAATGCAGGAAATTACTACCTTGTGTGGGATAATGTTGCCACTGTCCAAGTGATGGATTATAAAATACGGGATACCCTGTTTGTGGGTCTACCATAGCAGTCGTGTGAGGATCTATACCTAATGCTAAACATCTGGTTTCATGATCTTGCCATGATTCTTGCTGCTGACGACGCTGCCGCTCTTCTTCTTCTTTAGCAACTTTCAGGGCAAATAATTGTCTACGTTCGTACTTTGTCATTCGTGGAATTGGAACTAAGCTACTTCTTTCCTCTATTCTTTTATCTTTTGTACGAGTGTACTCGGATTCTGGAGATTCTCGGCCTCGCCTTCTATCGCCACGTTTTTCCACTTCGTTCCTTCCATATCGATCAGATCTATGTCTGTAAAATAATATCATCGCATGTTAGACATAAACTATAAGATATCTAATTGCATATTTATTTGTATTTATACCTATCGTACGACGTCCCTCTTTTTTCCACCTTCTCCAATTCTTCTTTGTATCCACGATCTAGAAAAACGGGCGTGTGAAATCGATGGAAATTACAAAATTGTATATCATATTAATAAAGAATTCAATGTTATTACCTGCTTCCCTCTCGTGTTCTTTCATTTGCTCAATTCTTTCCTTTTTCGGTATTCGAAAAACTTCTTTTAAATTTGCCCACTCTACTAAAAGACTCGAAGCTAATTCGGGGATAAGATTTTGATCTGGATTGTCTGATTTCATTTCGTTAATTGCTAGACAACTTTCAATATTGTTCTCGTGTTTGTCCACATCATTTAACTGGTAGTAGCATTTCTTTTCATTACTATCATAATTTACTTGCAATTCTTCACAATTTAATTTTGATTTTCCTTGATCGTCTTCTGGGGAATCTCCATTTAGAGAGAAGTACAGTCGTTTTGACCATTTCTCAACAACGTTATAAATTTTACTGTCCATTAACATGGTTTTATTGGGAATCGGTAGTGTATTTAAAGTCTTAAGAACTTCTAGCCGAAATTGTTGTGCTTCATCGGAATCATTTGTAGAAATATCCATAACATAGCTCCAAATCAAACGTAAACCATGATAATCCAAAAATAATCTCCGACATGGCTGCTCTCCGCTTTGTATAAGACGTAAAAGACGTGTCCTGTGTTCCAACTCTCTGCTACGTACCATTAATCGACTTAACGTCAATGTGTGAGCTCTATTTTTCAAACCACCTGAGCACAATTTATCTATTTCTTCTTCCAACTGAAATAATACATACAGAAGGGCAATAAGTAGAGTTTAGAGGGCAGAGAGAGTTTATAACTTTAAAATTTGTACATTATCTAAAACTTACATCTTCATCTTCCATATAGTCAGTCTGTTTCTTTTCGCCCTTCTTCTTTCTCATATCTTTCTCACGTTTCTCTTTCTTCTCAGTTTTTTCTTTTTCTTCTTCAGGTGTATCGCCAATCCAACCGCGACAATTAGGAGCTTCGCAAAAACATTTCTGCGCCTCTTTACTGAATTTACAACAACATTCAAGGCATAAATAACAGAATTGTTACATTTATATATATATATATTAAAATATTAGGTATCATACCCATAACGTTGAAAGTGGTAATCAAATGTAATTTCTTCACCAGCGGCTATGAATTTCTTATTAAAAAAGCCTATACGCAATTCACCATTAACAGTCCACTGTACACATTACAAAATTTATGACAGTGAAAACGTATATTTTTGAAATGTTATTATTCTTAATTGAACTTACTTTTTGTGTTTCCGAATTCGGGTCGCAACTATGATTTATAAATCGTGAAACATTTCCTTTCATAGTAGCATCGATAATTTGATCAGACTTTAGTGCCATAAAGTAATAATGTCTATTCTTGTCCTTTGAATATTCTTTTGCTCTACGTCGAAAATCTTTCGGATCAACTACTTCACCTACATATTCCATTATAAATTCTCCCCTAATAAACATTGAATTTATCAACAGATTATTATGAATCATTTTATTAAATTATACTTAATTCGATTACATGCGAAAGTACTTACGCTAATAGATCAATAATGGCGCGTAAGCCGAAACCTTTCTTTTCGGTTCTAAATACTTCACACTTTGCATATTCACAATTTTGAAATCTTTTGTTTGTACAACGATCACCTACTACACATCGAGGTCCACTAAAATTTGTATAATAGCCATAATATTAGCCATATTGTTAATTTTTTATGTATGTAATCTAAATGTACTTGTTTAACATAGGATATGTACCATTCAATCATCAGAAGTCTATTGAGGCAATCTTCTCCACAACCTAGTTCTCCTCTTTCAATTTCTTCTTCTGTTAAAAAACAATCGCATACCATTCGTTTAGTCTCCTTATTCGTGTACCTGGAAAAAATAGTATTATTACAGCACATATTAGACTTTGACAAGCATAGATTTGTTTATATTACTTACCTCTCTGTGAGATATAAATTTTCACGCAAATATTCAAACTGGCTTAATCTCTCCTCCATTTCTCTGTCTTCTGTCTCAGAAACCATAGGTAATGCAATTTTTCCACCAACTGATTTTGGAATTTGTACAACAACGCCACTGTTAGCTGCCACTGATGGTTCCGTTACTTGCTCCATTTCTATGTTAGATTGAATATTTGCGGTTGATAATATAGATCCAGATCCAGAATCCGAAGAGCCAACGTCTGCTAGGGTTCCAGATACAGACTTAAACATTAAAGATGATCCTGACTCGGACACATTTGAAGTTACAATCCCAAATGTAGATCCAATTGTTGACGCACAACCGAATGCAGTATTTGATCCACCCATTTCAAGCTCGCTAGATCTCCGCCAACGAGATTTCACTTTAACAGGTTTAGAAGAGTCTGAATCATAACCTGTAGTATTGCAAGTAGTTGCTTGTGGCATAAATGGGTCAAATGTATTTGTAGTCTTGTTAATATTATTCTCTTTATTTGATTGTGGCTCAAGTGGATTATCTATTTTTACTTCTTGAGCAATAGGAACAGAATTATTAGATACTTTGTCCCGTTCTTGATGAATGCTAGATTTTGATGCATCTATATTAGGTTTTGTAACTAAACCACGCCCTCGGGACCTATGAAATAATATTAAAACAATTCCATTATGTATGTGAAAAATATGTTTAACTTATTTTAATTCCACGTGTTAACCTAAATTAATAAAAAAAATGTTTCGATATATTTTTTTTCTTCGTCTCTAAATATCAGAATACACACCTTTGCTTCATTAAACCTATCGATCTAATTCTACTGCTTCTTCTGACACCAGAACTATTTGATCCACTTTCTGAACCTGTTGTATCGGTACTACCACTTCGGCTTCTAAATTCGATCTTTTTATCAATATCGTTTGAGTTATTGTTACACTTTGCGTCAAGTTCTGTTAGCTTACAGTTGCTCATAGATAATAACGTGTCGTTACTGTTCTCACTGCTACTAGATAATTTTGTATCTTCACCATCAATTTTATTGTCCGTTTCACTATCGCCATATAACAATTCATTGACCTGTGGTAAATGTATAGCTTTCCGCTGAATCCCGACCTTCTTATCTTGTAAAACTTTTGATTTTAATGAATGTTGATGTATGCATTCCATTTTATCATCACAAGAAATGGATTTGTTTTCTTCCGTTGTAATTTTATCTGTGCTATCAAGTTGAGAAGCCGAATTATTTGGTTGATGTAATTGTTCTATTTTATCTAATATCGATGAACTGCTCTCGTCATCAATACTCATTGGCATCACTTTTTCTATATTACTAACAATCTGCAACGGAGACATTATGTCTTCCGTATTAGATAAATCATTAACTAACTTTTGTATCTCTTTCGATGATTCGCTAATTTGCATATCTGCTAATTTGTTGTCTATTCTGCAAAATCCATCGTCTTTAAGTAAAATTTCTTGCGACTGTTTCGCAAACAAGTCTGTTGCATGATTAGATGTGTCTTTACCATAAGTATACAATTTTTCCAAATCAGACGATTTATCAATTTTATCATCAGAACTCATTGGCACATCTATACACAAAGCTGGCATGAAGTTCTCTGCTTCTGTTCTATGTAAATCACAAATATCCTTCTGTATAGCGTAGTATTCGCTATTAGATGTACTTCTTGTGTCACAAGCCATTACCATGGATTCCAAACAATCTTCGTTCTGTATCACAGTCAATTCAACAAAATTTTTTCTCTCTAACGACTGGTTACTTATTACTAGTACCTCATTTACCATTGCGTCGGTCTCTTGTCTAAAACTATAAGTGTTATTTTTAATGTCTTCTTTAACCTCCATTTCTTCGCAAATTATGGTTTCTTCTACCACATCTTCCGGCCATATTTCAATGTCAGCAGAGTCAGGTTCAGTTACAACTTCTTTACTGGGAGTACCAACAACAACTTGTTGAACATCTTCGGGACTAAGTTTATCAGATCGATCGATCGGGACATCTATTCCATCTTGACTATCACTTTCGCTGGCATCTCTTTTATATTGCGACGATGAATATGAACTCTCTTCGTTAATTATATGTACATTACTAATCGATACCTGCTTATGCTTGTTATATTTCCTTAAAGAATTTTGATTCTTTTTCGGAAGTACTTGATTCTGGTATTCTGCAGTACTTTTAGTGTCTTCTGAATCATTGACATAAGATACTTGTGAAACATCTCCATTAACCTTTTTCTCTTCTAATTGTTTTTTGGCTATTTGTCTACTAGATTTTCGGACAGGTACATACTTAAGGGATGACTTCACAGAAGCTTTCATTTCAGATTTACGTCTGCGTGCCATTTTGATTCCATATAATCATCTAATCTGAAATATTTATGAAAAATAACAACTCTTTCAATAATGTAATTTTAATGAATCCAATCATTTTTAATTTTACTGTATTACTGCAGCATGACATAATATTTAAATATTATTGGATTCAGAATATTTGTATGATGGAAATTTAATCGCAATGTCACTAAAAGTATCTAAAACGTTCTGCATGCGTGAAAAAAATTCTTTTATACAAATAAAAGAGTTGGTGTTCACAGCAAATATGTTGGTATAAGAAACTATTACTATTTGCTTTGCTATCGGTTTTTTATTCCGAAAAGAACAATTTAATAACGAAGACTATATGGCCATATTAACTTGCAATTGGAAGACCTAAACCTCAGTGCATTATGCTACAAAATTCACAGCTTTCACGTAGACCATAAAAAGACTAATTTATAACCAACGCTAGTTTACTGTTATAGTAAATTTTATATTGCAATGTTCAACGCTACATAGGTTTGCACAATTATCAAAACAGTTGGTGAAATACAATATCTTTGCAAGTCTTTTCCCAAAGCATGTATTTCACTCGGATATATTAAACAAGATTATACAATGCAAGAGGTGAAGGTAGCGAGTCTTACCATATGACTTTACAGTTGAGTTCTGTAAATTCGTGATAATCATTGTTTGATATCTCGTGTATATTTCCGAATAAACATTGCTTTCATTTTTTAGATTTCCTGAAGAAACACAAATGCAAACTACTTATTATACATCGTCGCGAATATCGATTAAGTTGATTGAAAGTAGATGATTTTGTACGTTACTACAAAGTTTTGGCGGTCGAATAAATGTACAATTCTGCATTACACATTGATAGGAGTTTTCATCACTATAGGTATCCTTTCCAATCTTGATTGTTTCACTTTGCATACATCACCTTCGACACAAATAGAACGAGAATCCTATTGTAATTAACACTTATGAAGTCAACATAGAATTTGTTTAGACAAATATTAATCACCTGAATGAACTTAACATGGAGAAGTGTAAAGGATGCGTGGTACTTAATTGATAAACTGTATGCTCAAACGTATACATACACTCGGCTCAAAAATATCGTGCCGTGCCACAACCATAAACTACATGGAGGAGAAGGTACCCCCTCCTACGTGGGTCTCTAACTTCACGCGATTGGCGATGCGCGAGCTACGTGCGCATAGCGTGGCGTGGAAACTGGCTACCAGCGGTAAGCACTTGGGAGCTTGGGAGTGGGGCCGGCGCATGCGCGCCGCGCACTGTCGAACCAATCAACGCCAAGATGAAAATGGTGGAAAATTCGCCGACGCTAGCGCCAAGCTAAGCCATCTAGCTGAGGCAAGTGAGGCCGCAGCCAACCAGCGTCGACAACCGACACCGCGGCGACGCTGGTTGGCCTGGCTTGGCTTGGCTTGGCGCTGGCATCGGCGAATTTTCCATCAGTCGCATCGTGGCGTTGATTGGTTCGACGGTGCGCGGCGTCATCGCGCGCATGCGTGGTCGTGGGTAGCCGACCCCACTCCCAAGTGCTTACGGCTGGTAGTAGGGAAGGGCGATTCCGTTCAAAAGAATCGATTCTAATGAAACATCGATGCTTAAGAATCGATTATTTCCAAAAAGAATCGAAGAATCGATGATAGGAATGATTAGGAATAGAAACAATTAACTGGGAGATAAAAAGAATTTTTATTGCATCATTTATTGTATTTAACATATCTGAATTTCGTTTTCATTTGCATTTTTAAATTCTTAAAAATACAAAGTGTACATCTAAAAGCTTAATTATATCATAGCGATTAATAATTAGCAACTTGCCTGGCAGATTCAGATGATGAATGAGATATAGATTCAAATATAGACTAAAACTGGAACATACATATTTTCATGAAACTCATGCACACACGTGCGCGTGCAACACAGTGAAAATTTCAGATTTTACAACAATGGAGTAACCCACATTTTTTTCGAAATTGAATTAGTATCAATAACGTGTTCCAATAGGCTCTACTAACCATATAAAATAGGAAAAAAAAATTTTTTTTGATGTGGGTTGGTCCGTTGTTGCTCTGACTGCCTCAAATAGTATTGAATTTAATACGAATTTCGTTTTCATTTGCAGAGACTGAAAATAAAAGTTTATAATTAGAAAATTCTTAAAAACACAAAGTGTACATCTAAAAGCTTAATTATATCGTAGCGATTAATAATTAGCAACTTGCCTGGCAGAAAATTTAAATCAATTTTCTCGATTCTTGGTTAGAAAATAATCGAGTTGCCGAGAATCGATTCCTAGAATAATCGGTAAAATAATCGATTCTTCAGAAAGAGAATCGATCGACTCTAGAAGAATCGAGTAGAATCGCCCTTCCCTAGCCAGTTTCCACCTGTTTTCACCTTAGAGCATATACATACTGCTGGAGCTCTCATTGTCTTATGTTGACTGCCTCGAAACTGTCGCTAATATTACGCGAGAGAGAAAGACATCGTGCGAGCGAGAGAAGTATTGAGAATCTATGCTTCAGTTTCTCCAGATAAAAATTTTTATCTGGAGAAACTGCACCCTTGGGGGCTAGGGCGCCAAAATTTGTTAGCCCAGGGCGCTCAAATTTGTTAAGACGGCCCTGACGCCAATTCGCGAGGGTGCTTCAATAAAAATTCGTTGTTTAATTTAGTTATTCTCCTGTTTTATTTTTTTAGTATTTCTGTTATTATTCAAATGAAAAACGATGACTATGTGATAAAACTATGTAAAGTAAAACAGATGGTTTCTTTTAGTAAAAAATTTGGAAGGGGGCGCCAAAAAATGGTTTTGCCCGGTATCATATGTACTGTCACGGCTGGCCCTGCTTTCAATGAAACCTCCATGTACCCACACAGCACACAGCCGTCCTAAAAGCGTCCCAGGGACGTCTGTCCCAGTCGTACCGGACGTCCCGTGGACGTCCTGAATTCCCCACGAACGGCTTATATACGTCCTTTGAAGGACGAATGTTACAAAAAATTCGTCCCGGATACATACGTCTTTTAAAGCGCCTGAATTCGGACTGAACAGGCATTTAAACGACGTCTTTGGGACGTCTTAACCCTCGGTTGTCACACCTACTTTTTCAAACGTCGTTGTCACACTGGGTCACTTTGACCCTGTCAATTTTCAATCAGTTGTTATTTAAAAACTATGTGTTAAATTAAGTCTCAAAAATTCTGAGATAATTTTTTAACATTGTAGAATATATGCCCATCGTTGAAAGGTTACATTTAAAGTGTCATGATGCATAAAAAAAATTTGAAGCAATAAGAGTTTCGACAAAAAGGTTTTTTGCTTAAAAAAACGCAGGGTCAATTTGACCCAGTGTGACAACCAAGGGTTAAACAGGCCTGGATTAGGATTCAAACAGGCGTTCAAAAGACGTAATTAAGACCTATTTATCGATAAATTAGGTCAAATGTAAGTCTTTAAAGGGTTGTCAAAATGAAATCAAAATTCATTTCTATTTACTATATTTATTTATTTAAAATTTGACTACCACTGTAGATAGGGATCGATTAACTCACCGCAAATTAAAGCTTGTACATATACCTGATAAGTTCTTGCTTTTAATAAATCACAATTTATTTTTTCTACTGCATTTCTTTCTGTTTTTAAAAATTTTATTTACATTCCCGAGAGTAAATAATAAATAATTTTTTTATTCCGTTTACTTACTCTTTGTTTTAGTGTTAAATATATATGTTGGTAAATTATTGTTATAAAATGTGTATGTATATAAAAATTTCTACCTTTGAAAAGAAGAGAGAGCGCGAGAGGGGGGGGGGAATATAGGGCCTGGCCTCCCCCAGACAAAAATCCTAGCTACGCCAATGGGTGCCCCGAAAAAATTTTGAAAAAGTTTTTCCAAGTGTAAATAAGAGCCACCCTATTTTATATATACAAAACTGCGTAAAAGTAATTATCGAATTAAAGATTGGTGGTGGGGTTAACTTGGAAAGTATGGACTTTTCGATAATTATTTTTACGCAGTTTTGTACATATAAAAGGAAGGTGGAACTTCTTTCCGGTATCTCTCACCGTTCTCGAGATATTCCACGAAAAACAAAACTCTGCATTTTTCTGAAGGGGTGATTTCACCCTTTAAAACCGTACTATGGCACAAACAAAAAATGGGTTTATGTTATGGATGATGTACTCTACTTGCACGCAATGTTGCATATAATTTTTTTAATTTTCGGGTTGCGTACCTTCCCTTGTTAGTCCGCTTCTTCCAAGTGGTTCTGCAGTGCGGTAGTGACATGTGTTCAAGACTTCAGAATGCTTCAGAATATGTACTTTAAGCGTCTATTTCTAAAAGCTTGCATAAAATTGAAAACTGCGAGAGACTGCATTTGAAATTTACATGCTCTTGTTAACAATTGCGAATGCCTTCACGTAAGAACAGTTTATCACTGTTAATCGTTTCTTTATAAGCCTTCTCAACTTGTTATACAGTTTGTACTCTTTGTACATGGATTAAAGAATCCTTGTCACACAGATAAATAACTGAAATATACTTGTTTTATCTATATAAAAATGTAATACAATAATGCAAACCCATATTTTGACGTTTTAATAATGAGTAATTTATGATGTTGTCTTCGGAATATTATATCTAATCAAAGAATCGTGTGAAAAAGGAAAGGTATGCAGATTTCGAAAGTCTGGAGGGTTGTCAATTCGTACAAAAAAAATCATTGTATAATCGAAGTTCAGAAATTGGAGTGTGGCCACGAAAAGCCACTTTCCAGACCACTGTGCATTGTACAGACAAATTTTTAAACCAAAAAGTGACACTGAAATTGGTTTGTAGCAATAATTTTATTACTCACTTCATGTAAGTTTTTAGTGAAACAATATCTAGCAAACGGGGAGCATACATTTAATAATCCAATAAGGAATAAACATAATGATGGTATTCACAGGATGAATTTCTTCTATATCTATTCTCTTTACTCTACTAAAATTGGAAAATGGCTCAAATATCAATTTAAAGAGAATTCTATAATGTTTAAAAGCTGTTGAAAATTTCTTCTGTTATATCTAACTATTAATATAATTATTTTTTTAATTTCTTTCCGTAACAATGAAAACTGGTATCAAGAACTTCTTGACCTTCAATCATAAACACAGATCTATGCATAAATTTTTATAAAGTTATGCATGAACTGACTCTTAATACTTAATTTAAAACTTCACGCTTCTTTGTACTTAGCGCATCAAGCTCAATAAATAAAGCTTAATGAGTCAAGTGAAGCTTCTATCAGTTCTACGATGTTCAATATCTTTTCATACTCCCGTAGTGATATTCTCATAGTCACTCTTAATATTTATTAGATACATTCTTTCACAGAATTAAGACCAGCATATTAAAATCTATAGTCATTCTAACAAACATTCCCTCTAATATCTCTTTTATTCTTGAACTTCAAGATATGATTCTTTTCATTCTGCTCATTCCATTACCAAATTTGTAAGTAGCAGCAAGTGTGAATTATACGAATTCAAGGAACCCCCTCGGAATATCTATTAGAGATGTCAAGAAAGCTACTCGCATTTACGTGCTCCTCTTCTCTTTCCCGAGGTAAATATAATCAACTTCTCGTCTACAGCATCGAATAAGAAACCAGGTGTAGCGGTCACTCTTAAAAGCTGCGCATCCAGCAATAAACGTTGAGAATCTCGCCTAATTCTATACAGCGAACTCTTTACCGAGGAATAAAGTGGAACATCAGGGACGATATCCTGCCCTTTGCTAAATAACTTCTCCACTTCTTCTTTATATATTTGTGCAATTGGTAATAACTCCTCTCTTGCTCTTTTCCTCGCAATAAACATATGCTTCTTTATCTCGCATCTGGCTACGTCGGGCTTACACGTATGCTCCTTAAACTTCAAAATGTCCCCATTTCTTACAGCCATGCGACCTTTACATTTCAATGTCTTTTCGTTCAGGCAGAGCCATGTAATAACACCGTTATTACATCTGTATTGGCGGAATTGATAACCTCTATACAACCCAAGAGGTTTACCCTTTGACGTTTCCAATATTTCCATTTTTTAAAAATTAAAACGATATATGCACGCTCGTGCTACCCTTTTAGATACGTATATTGCTTGCAATTAACGCGTTTGCAATTCGTAAATTGTATTTACATATGCGCGGATCTACAAAAACGATAAACATTTCATAGCGATAAACATATACACTCTTCTTTTGTGAACGATATGCATTTTTGTTATACGATCGTAGAGATTATATTTATTACGTATTATAATATACAATCGTGTATACATCCCATGTAACAATATATAAATTCTACCAGTTCCCGCAACATCAGGAGGAAATAGTTAAAAAAAATCCGTATTTCATCATCAAGTTTATTGTGCAAATCTGTTTAATCTGATCAGATAATAAGAAATAATGGAACACTTGATAAAAGCTGATAAAAGCGCAATATAGTGCTACAAGATGCAACCAAAGAAAATAAAGAAAATAAATGCAAAGGGCTTAAGACATTAACATCTTGAGTGGCGTCGACGAGTTTTCGCGCCGAGGGATTTGCAGTCATACATAAATAGATATCCTGATTCCTGAACAGCATTGAACGTGTGGTTCGAGTCCCCGAATGTTTACATCAAAATTCTAATTTTAATTTCTATATTTTCTACTAGATCTCCGCGACAGTAATATGTACCAATAAATTGACCAGACTTTAAATAATACGGAATGTAAAATTAATCTGCGGAATTCGAAATTGTTAATAAAAATAGACAAATCTTGCCTATCCATTCAGAAAGTATAGAAACTAATATCTTCATTTACAGATGATACATCGCTGGACTGCAGAACGAGTAAAGGGTCGCTGACACGACAAATTACAAATGTTCCCGTTACTTTCCAGAGAATCTCGACGCGAAAACACGTCCACGCCAGTCGAAGCGTTAATACCAGCCGATAGACGGAAGGGAACAGAGTTTACTCATTTTACGTAATATGTAGTAATGCCATGCTTTGAACCACGTGATCGGGCTTGAGTCGTTTATAACTGCTGGGGGATGCGTGGGTTACTGTTATTACTGTCCTGACCCGTATGTGGGTCAAGTGACTGCGAATGTGTTAATGTCGTTTTACAATTATTTATTATTTACATTGAAATAACTAACACCAACGTTTGTACAGATAAATATCGATTTCATCTATATTAAATAACTCATCGAACGCTATTTAAATCGTTTAATCACGCGCTACAAGTACAATCGCGGTTGGATACAATTAATCGGCAGGAGCGCTATTCAAAAGAGACCTTTAATAATATAATTTCGTGTAAATACCTGCTGCGTCTTACCACTCATCTGTTAAGGTTTAAAAGTTTTTCACAAACTTAACGTAAGCTAAACTAAATAAGTTAAAGAGAAACTTAGCTTTCAATCTATTCCGACGCAGATGAAACAATATCTAACATATTACTTTTTGACGATGTTCCCCGAATACATATAAGTATGTTGCAAACTAAATATTGTTAAACACGGCCTTACCTTACATGTACAAATAAATTATCGTTCTAAAAAAATCGACCTCGAAATAAATATTAACAGTCGATAAAATAGTTACGTACTCATTACTTAATTTATTCAAGAAAGAAAAGAAAAAGTTTGCGATAGAATTATATTTTCATTTAATTCGATCAACGAGCGTTGACTCGCCACCCGAACGGAATTCGAACTTAATTCTGTATATAAATTGTTACACTTATATACGCGTTACATGAAAATAACGGTAACATTAAATTCCTACTTAGTAGAATAAAAATACAGGCAAAAAGCAACGGATCAGGGGAAAGAATAAACTCATTTGATACTTTTAAAGGAAAATTTATTATCATAAAACTCGATGAAAAACCCTTTCACGATCAGTTATTTAGTTTTGAATAACAATTGTTCCTGTCATTTTTGCACGTAATAATCGCTTAAGCCATCATAAAGCTTTAGAAGAACAAAATTATTTACGTTTTTTTTTTTAAACCAAGGATAACCGCAGAATGAGGAGGAAAAAACTGAACATGATCACGAACGATTAAAGAACAATAAAATAATAGCCTAATATAAGATGTTTACTCTTTCTTAGAAGCCACAGCCTGTTTGGCCTGATGAGCCTGCAATACAGCTACGGCCTCTTCAACCTTGGCTTTCAGCGATTCGTTATGCTCGAGCATGTGCAGGAGCTCTGAGTTGTCGATCTCCAGCAACATCCCGGTGATCTTCCCAGTTAGTTGCGGATACATACACTGAATCAACGGGAAGAGACGCTCTCCTAACATTTGTTTCTGCTCTTGTGGTTGAGCAGCTGCTAGCATCGTGGCGGTCAGTGGTTCCTGGCCTTGAATGTGAACAGCTTGCTGAACAGGAGTCGGAGCAGGGATTGCCATTGCCTGCGGTGGATTACGCATGTTTGAAGTGTATTTGTAATTTGACGGACGGTTTTGAGCTGACACTCCCCCCACCGCTGGGCCAGCCATAGAGCGATTCTGCATGTTTGCACCACCCACGGCTTGTTGACCTGCGAAAGGACAGTGTTAACAAAGAATTCGCACGAGCAATAATTTAAGGCAGTTAATAGAATTTATTCTTCGTTACCTGTGATAGGTCTAGCGGATAGGGCACTTCGCATAGCACCGGCTTGAGCAGCAGGAGCACGTGGCGCAGCTCTGAATGGACCTTGCATCGTGGCGAAGCCGGAGCTTCCGGTTTGTGCATTCGGTCGTACTTGATTCGGTTGCGTCGGCCAGCGCGGTGTTGTACGTATCTGTGCCATCTGCGGTCCGTAAAGTCTCTGCGGCTGAGGGATAGTGGGAACAAAATAATTTCCAACGCCGCTAGGTTGGAATATTTGGCCCATTTGCTGCATTCGCAAGTTCGCTATGCGCTGCATGTATTGAGAAGCAAGATGCGCTTTACGATCTTCCTTACGCTGCGCCAGAGCAACGTACAATGGCTTGGTAACTATTATACGACCGTTCATCTCTGTCACAGCTTTGGTGGCCTCCTCGGGTGTCGAGAAGCAGACGAATCCAAAGCCTTTGCTGCGCCCCTCTTCCATCATTACCTTCGCAGACGTGATCGTTCCGAATGGTGCAAACTCTTTGCGCAATCGCTCGTCATCTATACTGTCGTCCAAGTTCTTTACATAAAGATTTACACCTTGATAACGATTTAAACGCTCGAACTTCAACTGCTCGAACTTTCTCTTGAGCTCTTGCTGGCGCTCTGTCTTCTTCTGCGCCCGTCCAACGTACATACACTTTCCCTCAGCAACCTCTTTTCCATTTAATTCCATTACCGCTTGTTCAGCAGCGTCGGTATCTTCAAAAGCTACAAAACCAAAACCCCGTGGCTTTCCGTCATCTTTAATCATTACTTTGTGACTGGTGATGGTCCCATATACTTCAAACATCTCTTTAAGTTTGTCATCTGTCATATCTTCCCCAAAGTTCTTCACGTAAACGTTTGTGAAGAGTTTGGCCTTCTCTCCCAATTCCTTTTCACGTTCTTTGCGGGGTATAAATTTACCGACGTACACCTAAACGTTATTAAACTTACGATATAGTGAAATCATGCTTCGTGGGGAAGTGAGAATTTTCAAGGGCCGACTGGAGATCGAATAATTACCTTCTTTCCATTTAGCAACATGCCATTGACTTTATCAATAGATTTATTCGCTGCCTCCTCGGTTTCAAAATGAACAAAACCATAACCTTTAGATACACCATATTCGTCTTGAGCCACTTTGCAACTAAGTATGTTACCGAAAGCAGAGAACGTGTCGTACATTGCTTTATTGTCTATGTTTTTATCTAGATTCTTTATGAATACATTTCCAACGCCTGATTTTCGAAGTGAGGGATCACGTTGAGACCACATAATACGAATAGGCCGCCCCTTTATCATATCAAAGTTCATGGTATCCAATGCACGTTCGGCTGAAATGAATCGGAATGAAAATCGCATCGCATAGTTAACGCATTGGCTGGTGGACCTGACAATCGCTTTTCTCATCCGCCAACGCGTAGAGTTACAATAGAAAATAAAACGTAGCCTGGCACAGCAGTCAACGTGTTAATCATATCATAGCAACAATATCACCTGTCCTCGCACGTGTTCTAAATAATGATATACATTCTATTATCTAAAAAAAAGTCATATTTGCTCGAAATAAAAGCAAATCGTTACTTCTAGTATCAATGTTATCTTCGCGTAATTTGCAGATTAGATATGTACTTCGCAATCGTTCTTAATTTATCGATATCCTTCTAGCAGAAAAGGGGAGTTAAAACACATTTGCATCTCCTCCGCGAGAATTATTGCATGGAAATTAATGGTCGCGCGTAATACGCAATAAATTGCGTGCCATATTGGAAATCTATAAAATAATTGATCAATTGTCCTGCCGCGTGATCGTCGGGCAAATTGGATATTCGGCCAGGCGATTTATCCTGCAACATGGTCATTGCATTCGGTCTGCGAAACGAAAGAATGAAAGGGCATGACTCAACCGTCAACCACTGCGTATTCTACATACTTTGTCCGACGTAGATTCCAATATGGTGGCATCGTACGATGCGAAACACGTGTCAAGCGCAGTCAGCCGATGCAGCTAAGGATAAGCTTTAAGATGGGCCTTAGGTATCTAGGTCATAGGCATATCGGAATAAATAGCCGCCACACTCACCGTCAGCAGGTTGCTGAAAGTTGACATAAGCATAACCGAGCGAGTGCCGCGTGATCATATCACGACAGACGCGTATCGAGAGTACAGGCCCAGCCGATGAAAACTTCTCAAAAAGCATCGCCTCGGTGATGTCGGTATGCAGATCTCCCACGTAAAGTGAGGCCATAGGATAGTTCGGAGCTCCCGGATTCATTTTTGCGGTGTTCCAACGTCGTGCAGCTTTCTCAGGTTGATAATTCTCTGGTTTTTCTTATCTCCCGTACCTTCAATATGGCTTGCGCTCTTCCGGCCACGTTGCTCTTCGTTACGCGATGATTACTATTTTTTTCCACACTTTACTTATGTTTCGCGGTTTTCAGCTACGGTTTTACGATTTTTTTGTTTGTGTTTTTGAAATTTTTATATTTTTTTTGGTTTTTTTTTTTATAGAAGAGTTATTTCACGAATGGAAGTGGGTTGTGTGACCTATTTTAAGGAAAAAGGAGACACAACCACACGTGAACACAACTCTACTCTTAATGAGGAAGAGGCATTGAAAGTAGTTCCCTCCGTACTTATATACCAACCGTCCGACGCAACCCGACGCCCGAGAAGTAGTCCCTCTTCTGGATCGCAGCGCCGCCTGCAACCGGTGTCTGGGGTCTTTTTGAAATAGCCCTGAGGCGAGGCATAATTATTAGAGTTCGTAGAGGAAATTCAACGCTTCTGTTATTCAAATCGCGCGTTTGGGAGGGACATAATAACGTTTACGTAAAGGGAACGTTAATAACTCCAAATCGTAGGCATTACCGTTGATACCGCATGGTTATCCTAGGGACATTTTTGAAGGCTGCCGCATAATATGCATTTTGCCTAGTGTATTTGCGAATGCATCGTGCAATAATAAATAAATCTTTCGTCAGCAGATAAGATTTAAGGCATAGTTCACATGTGAACCTTTACGACGTTAACTTTTCTCTCAATTCGCGCATTATTTTACGCTTTAAATACGAATCGATTTCTTCACTATATCGAAACAATTGACTGCCGAATCGCGGACTAGGGATACATGGAGTTAATATATTGACCTGAATATATAGCTATATATTATCGAATCAAGGTTAGGAAAAGTTACTAGAAAAGGGCAGGTAGCACGTTCGGAGAACGTTTGAAAATTTGCGTATTAGGTGCATAACAAACGTAACGCAAGAATGGCGGTACTGCAACGTATATTTCGTAAGTAAATGTTTAGTCTGCTCGACTTTACGGTTGAAATATATCCGGATTATATTCTTATGTAACTGCATCATGTATTCTGCACTTTGCAGCAAAAACTCTGCAGGAGTGGGCATATAATCTGTCTGGATTTAACCAGTACGGTATGACAAATTCATTACTATTAGAATAAGAATTCTTTTTCAAATTTGTGCGCTATTGTGATGTATACTTGTCATTTTTTCATTTATCGTTGGTATACTTCTCCTGGTATATGCTGTATAATATTATTTAAAATGCAATGCTGCTTCGAGGAACAATAGAACAGTTTAGAATTATGTAACTAGTCTTTAATCTCCTGTAAATTTAGGCTTATTTCGAGACGATCTTGTATACGAAACTGAAGAGGTAGAGGAAGCGCTAAGGCGACTACCTGCTCACATAATCGATGAACGCAATTTCCGCCTGATCCGAGCTATGCAGTTGGATTGCCAGAAGAGGGTGTTGCCAAAAGAACAGTGGACTAAACTATCAGAGGTAACGCAACACGAATAATTGAGAAATCTTGTGTTATCAATGTTTTGCTTATAAAGTTCTTTTTATTAAATAGGATGTGATGTACCTGCAACCATATTTGAAAGAAGTAATGAAGGAGAAACGAGAAAGAGAAGAGTGGATCGCAAGCCATTAACTACAATAATTTATTCTGTAGTAGATGTAAAACTTATCTCTGTCTAGTTTAAAATCTAAAAACCATTGGCTTGTATATATGATATTAACTATTAAATAGATTTTACTTATTACTCAAATAAACTGTGCTGTTGTCGGTTGTATAATACTTCAATATTCCTGCACAAAATCCCATAACATTTTTGGAACATTCCCACATAATTCCAAGACCATTTTAACACAATTCCTACACCACCACTACAGGATTCTCACAACATCACTGCAACATGCAAATACTGGTCCTACAATCAATCTTCTTCCATTTCTATACTGCTCTTATATCATTCTCACACCACTCCCATGGAATTTCAACACCGCGCCCTGCAATAAAGTTGCAAACCGAAATTTGGCTTGTCGCTGAGATGTAACAAAGCTGCAAACCAAGGTTTCGTTCTCGAGCCCCGAAATTACTTTTGCAACATTGTTGAAAATCTTGACGTTTAGAACTTTGTTGTGTCTTCGAGGGAGCCCTGAATAACTTACCTGAACACTTATCGCATTGCACGCGATAGTAAGGCGATCAAGTTGAGAGAAGTTTATGAATATTTTGAAGTGTGATGTGTGAACTGTAAGTGTGTCATGGTGTGAGCTGTAAATTTTGAAGAGTGAAGTGTAAACGGTGTAAACTGTGAATTGTGAGCCGCGAAATATGTAGGGCAAAGTATGAAGTGGGGGTGTGATGTGTGCACTAGGGTGGCTCTAACTTACTCCGGACAAGGAGCATATTTTATGTTCTATTACTTTTTCTCGCGGAACAAACGGTTTTCGAAAAAAATCCGAAAAACTAAAAAAAAAATATCGAAAATACAAAGTCTATATTTTCGATATTTTTGCGACTTTCGGTCCCAAATTTTCAGGAAACATTCATGATATATCAAACACTGAAAATGAGTAAAAAAAATTATCTTTTTTGCATATTTCGGTAAATGCCCTCCCCTTAAATGTTAAAAAATAGTCCTCGAAAATAAAAATTTCATTTTTTTGTTCACCTTCACAAATAAAAAGTGTTCTAGAAGCATTTAAACTTTCAAAATTTGAAAAATAAAAAAGTTTTTTATTTTAAGTTTTTCGGATTTTTTTCGAAAACTGTTTAACGTACGAGAAAAAGAAATAAAACAAAAAAGATGCTCCTTGTCCGGATCTACAACTTTTGTTTGACATATTTTTCTATTTAATCAATAACTTGGAAGATGTTAAATAAAATCGACTTCGCGAGCTGTTAAATAATGATTTAAATGTTTAAGGGCCCAGGGGCACCCTTTCCCGTTATCCGATCGAGCTCAAACTTTACAGGGATTTTTTTTAATTATTTGGAACCATTCTGGGGGGTGCCCCGAGGAAAATGAAAAAATCGAAAGTTATAGCGAATTCGGGAGACTCGCACCGGGCGCACTGAGTGCGAGTTTTAGCCAATCGGAAGCGAGGAGTGTGAACTTTTTCGGTTCCAATTGGTTAAAATTCGCACTCAGTGCGCCCAGTGCAGCTTTCCCGAATTCGCTATTAGAGCCACCCTAGTGTGCACTATGAAGTGTGACCTATACGGTGGGAACTGTGTACCGTGAAGTGTGGAGTGAGAGGCGCGAAGTGAGAATAATTGTCAAGTGTGAAGTGCTACACTATGAAGTGTGAATTGTAGACTACGATGTGTGTCGCGAAGTGGGAATGCTGTAGGGAATTGCAATAAAGTTGCAAACCGATGTTTGGTTTTTACAGAATTCTCACAATATATTACAAATCGAGTTTTGACATGTTTCAAGTTCGAAAAATGTTACACACCGATTGTTGCTTTTTCAGGGTCTACATTAATCTTGCAACTCTGGTTTAGTCAACTTATTAAGGTATAGAAAGTTACAGTGTTGAAGTGTAAAGGAAATTTATAACCAATATGAGCGGAGAATGTAGCAAATATAAGGAAATTTAAAGAAAATTTGTGAGGCATACCCAAAAAATGTGTGAAAAATAAACATTATGAAAAAAGTGTGTAGGGTATACACTCCTGGAAAAAATTAAAGGAACACAATAATTTCCCGAAAATTTTGGTCATTTTGAAATGGCTGCATCTCTGCGAAAAATGGTCGCAAAAAATATTAAAAAAAAAGCATTTTAATGCTTGAAGACTCTAGTTTTTGGAACCATCACTCAATTTTTTTTCTTCGTCCATTATGATACTGTTTTATCAAGATGAAGCGCAGGAAACAAAGTTTCAGAAATTTTTGCCAAGTTTGGACGTGTGCGCGGGCCAAAAAATTGTCATTTTAGTAAACAGAAAAGATTTCAAAAATGTAAGAAAAACATTCTTATCGGTTTGTGTGGTGCTGATGCCAGTTATCGAAGTACAGTTTTTGCCATTGCCAGGAGTTTGAATAAAAATGCTTTTCCTAAATTTTTGAAATCTTTTCTTTTTACTAAAATGACGTTGAACTAACAAAAAAACGTGCAACAATCGTTCGAAAGCCGCGAGATCGAAAAAAACGGTTTTACAGAGAAACAACGTGAAACAGGTGATCCTCCAATTTTTCAGACCATATCGCATGTTTAATGATCAAGGACATACGGAAAAAAAAATCTAATTGGTCCGACCTTTTGCACAGTGTATACGGGTAGTCTTAGCTCGCAAAAAACATGGACACTTGAATGATTCCCTGATTTTCCATGAAGTGGCATCATGATTACCAAAAAATGGTAAATATATAATTTTGGGGATCATTTTAAAATGGATTTTATACGATCAAAAAAAACCTCACTAAAATGGCAACTAAAGGTTTTGAAAGGATAATTTCTTAGCTTTCCAAAACACTCCTGAAAATTTTTCTACGATCATGCGTTCGCAAGTTATAGGTGTTCAAAGTGAAAAGTTCCTTTTTTGCTTTGATGGCGGATAACTCGATCAATAAAAATCGCACAACATAGCCAAAAAAATTAAATTACAGAGAAATGTTTGCTCTACAAGAGCCCTCCATTAGATTTATCTGAAAAAAATTTTTTGGCCCGTGCATACGTCCAAACTTGGCAAAAATTTCTGAAACTTTGTTTCCTGCGCTTCATCTTGATAAAACAGTATCATAATGGACGAAGAAAAAAAATTGAGTGATGGTTTCAAAAACTAGAGTCTTCAAGCGTTAAAATGCTTTTTTTTTAATATTTTTTGCGACCATTTTTCGCGGAGATGTTCCTTTAATTTTTTCCAGGAGTGTATGAGAAAAATGAGGAATATGTAGGTAGTACAGTCAAATATAAATATGTTGAATGTTTAAAAAATAACATGTACAGGTAGGTCTCGATTAGTGTCTACAAAAGCCATTTTTCACATTTTCATTACATTCTCAGATAAAAAAGTTGCAAAAAGCGATCTTTACTATTTCCTTCGCTATATTCCGATCAATTGCAATTTTGTCAAAATAACGAGAAACGCGTCATTTGGTAAATTAATCCTTCTAGCTTCTAAAAAAAAAACTCAAGTCGTTCGGTCCAATTATAAAAAAGTTATTCTGTTTTAAGGGGGGTACGTACATAAGTACATGGCCGCCACTGCAGTGTACGGAACATGATACATATATAGAATGTCTGGAAACGTGGGATATGTGGGATTGTTGCACGTATTAATTACACGATTCATGTTCGACATCCAAAATATATAAAAAAATGAAAGAAGATTCTTATTCGTTATTTCGTGAACCCCGTAAAAAGGGGGATCGACAGCCGGTCAGAATCCACTGAACTCCACGCGCTTCCCCACTTCCCTGTTGCGCCGTCAGTTTTGCTCACGACGACGTGGTTCATGTTTAAATCTGGCCACTTCGTTTAACTCCATACGTAGGAGCCGGCGCGCAATTATCGGTAATTATGTTCACATCAGTTCGTAGCTCATTTAACACCCCTTATGCAATGGCATTCATCATATCCCCCGCGACGATCCGCCGCGCGGTTATTGCGTAATACATCGCGAGTACACCTGATGACATTAAGTAAAGAGAAATCCGTGCGGATGGCAGAGCGAATCGATTGTCCATCGATTCGCAGATAAAACACGTCAGATTTCTGCCGCAGTAAACCATTTTTGTACCGTACACGTATAACAGCGTTTCGCGGGCAAATGGCGGATCAATATCTCACCCCCACGCGGATCTGAGCGGCATCCCCGGTCGCCGAACACACACGTAAAGCGATTTAAGTTTCGTGAGTGAAAAAAATCCATCGCCAGAATTTCCTAGTCGCCCCCGTAATGGTTGTCTAATTATTTGCCCGTGCCATCGAGCCGTTCAATGCCTAACTTCCGCACGGTGCTTGAAAGAAAACTGTCGAAGTGCAAATCACACGGAGAATCGTACAAAGAATGATGCAGAAAGTGGTAATGAGAGATTAGCAGCTTTAAGAATATTCGTCGCCTATAAATTGTTGATTAGCGCGCTTGAAAGCTTTGCTCATTCTAAATCTTTCCATCCCTTCGTACGGCTCGCGACACTGTAATTAGTTTGCATGCCGTCGTGTGTCGTATTCGCTCGCAGGGGGGTAAAACAGGGGAAGGTGCCTTTGTTTTAGAAGTCACTTGCATCGCGAGCGTGAATTTTAATCGGGACACGTAGTGTCGCGACAGAAAAAGTGTTATAGGGTCGCAGCCCTGCCGGAACGGGCGTAAGAAAATTCGGTCTAACAATTGAATCTCCCTTCGTGACTGTCCAGGTGTCTCGTTCCTTAAACTCGGTTCTAAGACGATAACGATGTGCGTGCGAAGGTAATTGTTGAACGAAACCAGTCGCATTGCTTTCAAGAATTCTCATACCCTGATACGGAAATACGGATTTCGAGGGGCATGTGCGTAATTTGTAAAACGTACGGGCTTTGGTTAATTACAGATGCCGGGGAAACAGCGATCAGCGTGTTTCCAGACAAGGAGAACGCTGACAATGAGTCACTGTAAAATCGAACACAATATTTTATATTCGATACAACCCGAAATATTTAAGGCGGTGTTTAAACAGTAACTCTATCGATGCTGATCAGCATTTTGATAACTGTACGCTACTGTATGAGAGAACATAATGCTAAATATATCAGGTGCTACGCCAAAATACTACCTCCGTTACATGTACAAAGTTACGAAATTGAATGTATTAGAAGTAAAATAAAGATATAGATTATATATACACACTTACACAATATACGAGATTAAGCGTAAATGGAGAAATATATTCTGATGTATAAGTATTTATATGTGAACGCGTAGCAGATTAAACCGGAAGTTCTTCCTTGATGCATGTCCTCGAGTGTTTAGCGACGCGTTACTGGCAAACGATATGGCACCAAGACATTTGATAACATTGATCTTCTGACGAATGCCCGAAAGCAAAAGGCGCTGATAGCTCAAAAGGACCGAGTTATTAACTAAGCGAAGATGAATATACCATACGATGAGAACTTGGTATGGATAGTGGTGGTGGGGTTCTTAGTGGCCTTTGTCCTGGCATTTGGAATAGGAGCTAACGATGTTGCGAACAGCTTCGGGACGAGCGTCGGTGCTGGTGTACTTACGATATTTCAAGCTTGTATCTTGGCAACTATATTTGAAATCGCTGGGGCTGTACTCATCGGCTATAAGGTATTTAATGACCGATGCACCTTATAAATTATATTTCATGTGTTATAAGTCGCTAAGTATGTTAATTAATGTTCCCCGCAGGTCTCCGATACAATGAGAAAAGGAATACTAGATGTTACATTATACGAAGGCCATGAAAAAGAATTAATGGTAGGAGCGTTGTCTAGTCTAGCTGGATCTGGTATCTGGCTTTTATTAGCAACGGCATTGCGATTACCTATTTCTGGAACACATTCCATTGTTGGTGCGACAGTTGGCTTTTCACTTGTCTGCAGAGGTACCGCAGGGGTTAGTAAAGTTATTGTCGCTCATGCGTACGACATGCGCACACGTTATCTCGCACTGTAACGAAAGTATCTTTGTAGGTGAAATGGGTAGCTCTTGCGAATATAGCGGCGTCTTGGTTCGCGAGTCCTGTACTTAGTGGATTTGTATCGGGTGCTATATTTTGCCTACTAAGGAAGTCCATACTCCAATCTAGTAAACCCCTAGAGCAAGGTCTCCATATTCTCCCGTTAGCCTATGGTCTCACTGTTGCTATTAACGTTATTTCAGTTGCACACGACGGACCTAAACGTAAATAAATTCTGTACTAGTATTCTAATACATCGTTGCACTAAGCCAAACTTAACACTGTACTTTCCGCGTCTGCTTTCAGTTTTAATGCTGGACAGAGTGCCATGGTGGGGTAGCGCGCTTGCCGCAATAGGTTTCGGTTTGGTCTCAGCTATCATCGTATATTTCTTTGTCGTACCGTGGCAGAAAAAGAGGATACTACTTGCCCTGAGTAGCAGCGAAAAAGCGACAACAAAGTTTGGTACCTGTGATAAAAAAGAAACTACAGCATTATCTGTTATTTCAGAAGCCCCGTGTAGTAGTAGCAGTAGTAGTAACGGCAACACGAAAGAAGCAGCGCCAAAGTTACGCGGCAATAGTAGCGCGAGCCCTCTCTTAATGGTAGCGGCATCAGACACCGAGGGTGTTCAGGTTGAAACCGAGAGGAATCACGAGGAGCCGCCAGAGATATCGAGACTGTTCGCATTTTTACAAGTGCTTACCGCGGCATTTGGGAGCTTCGCGCATGGTGGTAATGATGTCAGCAACGCGATTGGGCCGCTCATCGCGCTTTGGGCTGTGTACGCCGAGGGATCGGCTAGACAAGAAGCAGAAACCCCGATGCTTATATTGCTGTATGGTGGTCTCGGAATATCGACTGGACTTTGGGTGTGGGGGCGTAGAGTTATACAAACTTTAGGGCAAGACTTAGCACGCATTACGCCAACAACTGGATTTACTATAGAGGTACATATGTTTTGCAAACTATAAAGTCATAAAATATGAGAAAGAATCGTACTTTCTCCGAATATCGTGTTACTAAAAGTATCTTCTTATGCATTGAATATGGATCGCAGGTAGGAGCAGCGGTGACAGTTTTGTTGGCAAGTAAAGCTGGTTTACCCGTGTCCACGACACATTGCAAGGTGGGATCAGTTGTTTGCGTGGGGTGGGCTTCGCGTGGCGGTGAGGGAGTTTCGTGGAAATTGTTTCGTAATATTGCATTCGCATGGTTAATCACTGTACCAGTAGCTGGCTGCTTGTCTGCGGGATGTATGGCTATTTTCAAAGAAATAATGAATTTTTGATTCCACCGTCAGGGCGATTAATAACACATCTTAGTGAAAAGCCATCCAATGCTACTGTTGTCAATAATTTGTGCAGAAATAAATGATCAAATATAATTTCCAACTATTTGTTCTTTACCTATGAACGATAAACTAAATTCTGAATTAACCATCATTTTGTTTCCTTAAATACAATCAATTGTTACATCAATACATACCAGTGTTGTTATAGAAACGGGTTCAAACACATTCTTTGACGGTTAGATGGCTTAAGTAACGCTCCACGGAAATGTCTTCTGATAACATATTTTATTAAGCACTGTACTTTTGTAATTCGATATGGAAGACCTACCGCTTCTACCAGGCTACACATTTCATGATCCAAGTGTAAGTTAAATATACAAACGAGTTATTTTATTTCCTTAATAAAACTACAGAAGAATTTTTTTATTTGAAGATCAAAGATTATAGACTGTTGCAAAAATTTCATTTCTTAAACGGTTACCGCGTGTTACGCGATAGTGACGCTGGGATCGGAGGAAGGCCAATAGATGCTGCGTCTACTGCATATCTAAAACAAGAGGAGATTGTACAGTAAGTAACGAGTATTTAATATAAACATACGTATATGCAAATTCCACTTTGCTGAGATTCAATTCTACAGAGTAATCAATTTCTTACTCCGCATACTGCGTACAAAGCGACAAAATTTAATAACAACGTTCATACCAAACATCAGATACGATCCATCGTTAACATACGGCCGTGCGAAGCAATTCGTGTACAGTCAATTTATCCCGCATTACGCGCTATTCGCGCAGAAGTGCCTCTGCTTTAAAGCGTTCTTCCGCCAAGGAGTGTTTAACTCCCCAGTTGAACACTTTCGGATACGCCACGTGAATATAATATATTTCTTGGAGGATGATACTGTATCCGTGATGGAGCCTCCGGTTGATAATGCTGGCTTCATGCAAGGGAAGCTAGTTTCACGTGGCAAAATTGTAAAAAACCGGAACGGCGATTTGATACACTGGAAGGATTTTAATGTTGGTATCGACGTATGTACGTTTCATAAGTACCTTCATCGCAATTCTCTGCTCTCTCTAATAGCACATTCGGCAACCTACACTAGTGCGCACCAAGTGCGAGTTTCCTCGCATCTATGAGACTGAAAGTCGCACTCAGTGCGCACCAGTCCGAATTCGCTATAAAAGTCTCACTCAGTGCGACCGTCCGGACACACTACAGCATATATCTCCCCCAGCAAAAGTGTATCCAGCCTCTTCAAACCATTCCTTCACCCCAGAGCCATATATACCTAAAATAATTTCACACCGCTTGGTCCCGTGACTTGTTATTATCAGACACTCTTAATTGCAGGTATTTACGGTGTAGTTTATCATATTATCGACTGCGATCTATTTACCGGGGAGTTTTTAAACAGCCAAGGCATAGACGTCGGAGATAAGGAGGAGCCTCCAGTAGATCCTTACACAGCCCTTCGCTCGTCCATGAAGAGTACACCGACGTGTATCACGCAGGTCCCGGACGATGCTAGGCGCCGGTTCTTGGAGTACGATCAAATGACATTGTCGTTCACCGCCACGTGGAACGAAGACGTTTACAAAATACTGTACTTCTTGACGGACGACGCGATGGCCGTCCGCGAGATTCAGAAGCCTAACTCCGGAAAGGATCCGTCGCCGATGCTGTTGAAGCGCATGAAAGTGCCAAAGGATTGGAAGAATCTGCCGTCCACTTATCCGGCAGTGTACATGGAGTGGGGTGACCCGGAGATAGTCGCATATTACACGCCAAAAGACTTTCTAGTGAGTCTATAACGAAGTTTGTCGAGTTTATATTCCTGTATAATGGTTGTTCCCTGGTTTGCAGATAGGCGGTACAGTATTTATATTTAGTCGGCGATTCTTTTTGCACGACTGCGATTCCTTCACGCGAAAGTATTACACGGATATGCTGGGGATAACGCAGCCAGAAGGGATCCCACTGCCGATGAAGGAGTCGCGACCGGTCCCGGAATATGTACCACCACCTCACATAATGGTCGGCTCGCCCGAGGATACCTACGCCTCCTGCTTATCCTTCGTTCGAAAACCGCCGAGGAAGGACGTGGTTCGGCAGCTGCTGAATTTCCCGAAGAAGCTGCGCTACTTGATGCGGATGGACGCGGTGCACCCCGAGGACAAGGAGCGCGACTTCATTCTTGAATATAATTTAAGCGACGGCACGACTTCGGTCAGCGAGCTAGAGAAACGCAACTCGGGGCGTATGGAGGGCTCCTTTCTGAAGGCGACGCTGGTGCCAAAGCCGAACACTGGGAGAGATAACCCGCGTTATTACACCCCTCAGGACTTCTTCATCGGCGCGAGGATTAATATCTTTAATCATTACTTCGTTATAACTAGCGCCGACCTCTTCGTCTACCGTTACGTGGAGGCGAATCCTGAAAAATTCCCGCGGGAGGTGCGGGACAATATACGTAATTACTTTGCTAAAGAGAATCTACTTGGCAGCGATATAGGAGTCGCGGCTAGCAAGTTAGTAGACGCGGAAGAAGCGGAATCGCTCGCAGTTAAACCTGCTGAGGCAAGCATCGGTTACGATCCCCGGGAAGCTGAATGTTTAAAACATTATGAGGCCCAAGCTGAACGTAAATATGAAGGGGAACATGGGGAACTGAGGCCGCGCTCACCACCACCTGAAGAATTATGCCCAGATATAGCAGTAAGAAATAATTCTGAGAACTTGCAGCCTTCTCTTAAGATTCATCCAATCAGGTATGATTCTCGAACTAAGGCGCAACAGGCAAAAAAGGATATGAAAAAGGAGGTAAAATGGAAAGATCAAGTAAACGATACCGCAGACCCATGATTTCCAATTGGTAATCACGTTTAACAGAATATTTCTCCAAGCAAGTTGTGGAATATACATTGATCTCTGCTGCGATTCAAAATTAATCTCTTTCAATTACACAGTTTCTTTGAAAGATAAATTAATGCCACAAGAATATCAAACGCAATTACCATTTAGCATTATGCATTGCTAGTCGAAGAGTACAGATCTAAATTAAATGGAGTAATTCATAGTGTCTAGAAAATTAACTCTCTGTATATTACTTGGTACTCTTCTCGCGGTTAAATTTCAATATTAAATTCGTAGTTTGATTCAACATTTAATCAAACATGATTATACAATGTCAATACTAAACAGTGTAGTACATTACGAGTATACCATTCGTATGTCTGCATATTATAATACAATGATAATATACAGATATGCAGCTCGTATACTTACAGCGTATATCGTGTCAATCATAAAATAAAGTTCAGACAAATCTCTGGGATCCAAACGTTCTTTTAAACAGAAACCCTAAAATATGATTGCGGGAAGTAATTATTATTTAATCGGGTAGTGATTTGTGGTAAAACAGTAATTAGTAAGTTACTTAATGAAGCTTTTGAACAACCGAAGCACAGAAATTTAATGGAGCTTATACGATCAGTCGAACGGTATTAGATGCCCGCTTCCTGAACAATTTAAACCGTTTCAAACCACAAATAAGATGCAGCTATTCGAAAACATCAGCACTAAATTTTTCAACGTTGATATATTACTTTAATCAATGATGCATCCATTTTTTGCAACATTCACGATACAGAAACAAGAAAAGACTTCTCTACTGCGCACCTCGGTTCTCTCTCCCTTGTTATCCACTAAATTGTGTACGCACAAGTAATTTATCATAATTGGCATGCCTTTGTTAAAAAATCTGCAGCGCATCGCCGTTAATTCATTAGTTAATGTTTGTACAATTCTTCAATGAACCCAAAATCTCACATTGCCGTTTCACGATCGTCTTTTATAAAATCTGATCGATTTACTAAAATACTGCCGTTTTGCAATAAAATATGATTTCACGTTTATAAAGCTTAAGAAACAATTCTCATTGTTTTATTATTTGCTTTATAATTCTCTAGAAATTAACCGTTGTATGTAACTATGCGTACATATAACTACCATAGAAGTAATGAAAATCTAAGTCGAAATCTATCAACTTGCACGTTTTAGTTCGCTAAATTCGCATTAGATAAGCAGCTTCCTTTCGTTACATTAATGTTCGATTTCCTACGTATGATTTGTGAAAAAAAAATTTTATGCTTAGTGGTATTACTGGTAAAGGATCGTTTTAAAAGGAGCATGTTAAAGTGTAAATACTTTTGTAACGATCTGTGAAAACGTGGGATAATTTTCTATTTCAGTAAAAACAACTCGAAATTTGTAAAATAATGAAATCATGCCAGAAATGTATCCAACATTAAGAGAGATAGAGAGAGAAAAATAACAGATTTAACAAGAATCACATGTCTCATGAAATTTTCATCGACAGTACAATGATAATCATTATCACCATATAAGTTACTGCAGAGTAACTGTAATACTATATTCTTTTTGTTATATAATAATTTTAGATCGTATTTTTGCAGTTTATGTATAATATAATAATAGGTAATATATATATTTTTTATATATATATATATATATAATTTGTAGATATAGAATATGCATAAAATAATCGGTTGACAATAATTTCTATTATTATCCAATGATCAAGCATAATTGTTACAAATAAACTTAAAATGTCGTAATAAGCCCTCGCACCTTTTTTTTTAACAAAGAAAGGTGAGTCCTTTCAGCCACAGGCACCAGGTTATATGTCCATCAAAGTTTAAAACGGTAATCGATTTAAATGACACTTGCTTATAGTATTGTTCTCGCATAGATTCTTTTTTTTTTCATTATCAACAAAAGTTTAAGCATTTTACAAGGGTTAGTCCACATATTACAGTTTTTTCTTCTTCTTGTATCATTTTTTCATTTCATTTTTTTTTTTTAATTTGTACGTTTAAGAAACACCTTTCGATGAATAACACGCAACACCACACTATATGCTTAACTGTCAGCAAGTTTTACTCAATATCCCTTGAAACTGAATTACGTTCCTCTTCGTAGTATTTACGAGTAGATAATATTTATGATGCCGACGCGACGCTAATTATCATACATGTTGATTATTTAACAGAAGGAGATAGTCTCAATGACGAGAGTTCTGTCACAGGAATTAGAAGCCCTTTGTATATCCAAGAAAGCAAAGGTAAGTAGTAAGACGATAATTAGTCGTAGCGTGCTTCCTTTATGTTGATTACTATTATGAATAGTATTATATTTCTGTTGTATCCACCGCTACTGGCGTGTACCTCCCCTACCTCTGCCGCGGCCACCATCCCGATCCTATAAATAAAGGGTAACAGTAAATACGTTGCTCGCGAAATTCCATTTAGCACGTAACAGTGCCTGAAGATTGTTGCTTACCCTACGCTGATGATGCAAATGAGATTGCTGAGGGTGGCCCCTCGGTAAATTTGAATGTCCTCTGCTTCTGTTATTAGCAGAATGATGATGTATAGCGTTCGGCGGTGCTTTACGCTGATCCTCTTCCGCTTGCTTACGCTCGTAATGTCCGAAATCGTCGAAGATGCTGGTCGAATGCCGATAAGTATGCAGTATACGCAACACTGCCACGCCTTTCGCATGGGGGACTTCCTGCGCATCCCTCGAATTAGTCACTGGCTTATTCTCATTGTTCTCTAGCTTAATGTGTCGAAGTTGCACATTAGGAACATCCTTTACGTAAATCCAACGTACGCGAAATTGACCCTTCCATTTATCTTGGGACCAAACAGAACTGTTACTGTGATAATCAACAGGCGACACCATCTGTGCCATGCCGCAGAAGTGGCCAGATCCGTTCACGGAGAAGAACAAGTATAAAGGGGCACTTTCACAGCTGGCTTCTCTATACGCCTGATCCAATCTCTTATTACCGTGTTCAGTACTACACCAAATCTCATACTTAATGGATCTATGGATATCATCTTCGGAATAAGATTTAATCACGAAAAACCTAGCTGCGGGAGCAGTTTGATCAAATTCCACAGGGTTATAATCATTTTTCACTTTCAACTCGTCTAAAACAGGATGCGATTGTGATTGTGTTATTTGTTGTTGCTGTTGCTTTTGCTGCTGTAACTGTTGCTGCTGTTGTTGCTGCTGCTGCTGGTGCTGCTGCTGCTGTTGGTGCTGCTGCTGCTGTTGGTGCTGTTGTTGTTGCTGCTGTTGCTGTTGCTGCTGCTGGTGCTGCTGCTGCTGCGGCTGATGATGCTGCTGCTGCTGTTGGTGTTGGTGTTGATGTTGGTGTTGCTGTTGCGGGGGCATGTGAATCTGCGGCTGTGGAGGTGACGGAGGCGTTGTAGGTTGTCTATTCCAACATGGTGGAGGAGGAGGAGGTCTCTGTCTTTGAATCAATGGTGGAGGCGCTGGAACTGGGGGTTGCACTTGTGGAGGTGGCAGTGCTGTTGGAGGAGGTGCGGAAGATTTACCTTCACCCCATGTGCCAATATCCATATTATGCTTTCCTGGTACAATAGGTGGCGGTGGCATTCCAGCCTTCTTCTTCATTCCCTGAGAAGATGAAAGCGGGGGAACTGGCTTGGCAGGTTGGCTCGCAACGCTGGCCCATGTTATTTTCCTAGGTTCCTTCGCCTCTAGCTTTATCGGCTGATTAGACGTAGTCTGTTGATCTTGCCGTGGGACCTCGCCACTTCCCAGCGATAAGCTTTGTACACTCTGCTCGATAGTCTTAACTTCCGTATTACTAGGCGTCGGATAATTCTCATTTCCGCGTGGAGCCTGGTAATAATCCTCATAGCGAGTCTTCCTTGGAGTGCCCCAGGCACTAAAATCACCGTTCCCATGAAAATAATTGAAAGCAGGCTGACCGAACGTACTAAAACCACCTCCTGCGCTAGCAGAGAACATTCCATCCATGCCATATGCATCGTGACCTATTTGACCTCCATATCCAGAAAGAAATGCAACGGGATCTGTTCCGTTTGACCAAGTACCATCCCCAGCGCCGAATGTTTGATAAGGGAACGAAGTACCTGCATAGTAAGTACTATATGGGTCACCAGTACCGATCGGATAACTTGAATGGTGCGTATTGTTGCCTCCTCTCCACGAATCAAATCCAGTATCTTCTCCACCGGCATGTTCTGTCTGCGGCTGTTGCTGGTGTTCTTTAGGACCATTGCTCACTATTAGAGATGAAATTTTCACTCATTAATCTATTAAATCTACATTTCTTTACAAAATAATTAAAAATTGCTTCTCAAATAATTTTTTATCATGACGGAACATTACACCCAGTCAACCCCTTGAAATTGCCATTTCCATTTACATCAATATTGTTACGTCCTGAGTAAAATGGGTTAAACAAAAGACGAATGGTTTCAAAGGGGGAATACGTCGACTTAAATAAAACCTTTTGGAGTACAGCAAATTGTTGTTTTAACGTACTTGTAACGTGTATTCTTGTAATTAAACTCTTATAGTTGCATTCAGGAGTAATGCATTTTCGTTTTCTAAACAACTACAGGATCCAAACCGTGGAAACTTATGATGGTTGTATTAAAGATAGTATGCTTTAATTTTAAAAATTGGCGGATACCTTTGCATCTATGAAAAGTTTCTACTTAGCGAAATTTCATTTGACCTCTCATGTCTCTCTCGATACGATACAACTTTCGTTCAATCCATTCTTCTGTAGATATAATAATACTGATAGAAATGCAGATGATAATTCAATTCTATGGTAACCAAATGTTTATTTTACATATATTACAGGAAAAGTAATTAACTATCGATTAATTTAGCAGCAGTGTCCGAACGTATAACATAGGTACTACCTAAAATACATATCGCTAAGAAACAATGAGAAAAGCATCTTTGATCGAAATAAAAGTGTTAAATTTTCTGTTACTTTCTTAGAATTATTATTACAAACAACATACATCGACGACTTAAGAACATATTGTGCAGAATACAGTAACATTTTAAAGATATTGAAATTACTACAAAATTATAAAAAAAAAAGAAAGAAAAGATAGCATATAACACAGATTTCCTTGGGTTTCTATTCTTCGACTCTAACGCTATTGGAAGTTAGGCTAAACTAAATGAACATAATTTTAAATAAAACAGACCAAAGTAACGCGTTATATTATACAATTTTAATCGCTACCCAACGTAGAAGTGTTGATTAAGAGTAAAAAAGCACGCGGCCTTTTGAATCTGTACGCACGCTCGATTTCATCAACCAGTAATCATACAGAAAACTATCTTTATCCTTCTGCGAGATGAAGTTATATTTTCTCGAAATCCAATTTTATTTTCTCACCAATTTGTACATCTGTTTAGTAAACATTCCTGGAGGCATTTGAAAATAATCGTAACATACGAGAATGAAGAGACTTTCAAGCTTGTTACATACATGTACACAAGCCAACGCAATTTCATTGATAATTCAAAATATCCCGAATGTACTACGGCATGTCGATAGGTTAATGCACTACGTATGCGCGCGTACGTGTACCCTGCGTGCATGTGTGTACATAGATATCCGTCAGGACCGCAGACGATAATTACGTGCGACTGTTTAAAAAATGAATCGCCCGGCAGGTTGCCGCGGTATCGGGGACATCTCGACAGAATTGCAGGCAACGAGCGGGAATTGTAAGAAGCGATTCGCAGCCACGGCGGGTAGAAAAATACGTGCAGTCGCTGCGACGAGGTTCGCGGCGAGAATCACGCACAGCTTCGCTAACCGTACCGTCCGGGTAAACCGTAAGGCGAGAAACCCGCAACACAGTGCTCGCGGTACTCACCTTGACTGTTGGTTTGTCCTTTCATCCGCTGCATTCCGTTGCATGGAAAAATATAGAAAATTTAGAATGGCTGTCTTCAGTGAAAGGTATCTGCAGAATAGCGGTGTGGTAGCAAGTCAACACACTGACCTGATTTGAAACAGCACCTGCCAATCCAGTTGACATAACCTGTCACACACTCTGCCCTTCACAGACGCCAAATAGACGCCTGTGCCTGAATAAAATAAAGCTTTCAAATGGTACACCGCGATTATATACAACAAGCGTTATACCACTTCTCGAGTACGCGACAACTTCTTTTCCCGAGGAGAAGCCCTCAGCCTTCGTAACCCGCTAAAGCCTGAGACCTCCGCGTATTTTCTCGCAATGTCTTTTGCCGCGAGAGTGCCTCAGGAAGTCGTCCCTGCTACACTTCGGAATTGATAAATTTCCACGAAATTCTCGGCTCCGATTTCCGAATAATAACTACGTGACGTGCACTGACCTCTCGTATGTATTAACAGGCCGGCCAACGTTCCCGGCGATAGAGTCCCTATACACCGGCTCTCCGTCGGAAATTCTCGCCTTTCTCACCGGTTTAAATAAAATCGGCATAAAGTCGCATTCTTCTCGGCGATGTTCCCACGCGCGACCGGCAGATTCGTTATCGGGCGTGCCAAGCTCCTTTATCGACGCGTAATAGTGCAAAGTATTTGCTGCATCCGCTAGTTTCATAGCATTGTCGGTGGCGAGAGGGAATCAATGTTGAGTATGGTCATGCTTAATGGATTTCAGTTCGCACACATTATCCAATGAAGAATTAAATCGTACTGTATCCATATATACAGGGTGGACAACGTAACTTGATTATCGCAATTATTTCCATTGCTACTGAACAGATTCAAATTGCTCTTTTTCTTTTTTAAAATACGTTGAGTTAGAGGGGCCTACCTATGAGCTGTAAACTATATTTTTTTTTTTCAATGTTTTCAAAGTCACCTTCAGACTTTCAAATGGAACGAATAGATAAACTCGGCATGCACCGCAATATGTATTTTTTTTATTATTGTGACTGGCGATAAACGTGATTAAGGTGCTGCTGTCCACCCTGTTATATTGATGCAATTTATAATTTGTAGAATTTGTGTACAATTGCATTTTTAGCTAGCTTGGTGGGAGGAAAATGAAAAGAATGTTTAATGACTTAATGAACAAGAAAGCAGTCGAAAAATATTTTGAAATATTTTCGAATCAATGTATTATTTTAACTTGGAAGATTTTTAGTGTGGTATTTCCAGTTGTATTCCGAATCACAAAAGAACCGCATAAATTAGAATTATAACTCAACAAATAATATTTCAAGATGTTAATATTTTGTTAGGGATACCGCGAAACTGCGCGAAACTCAGGAAAGTTTCGAGAATTCGAAACTGTGCACTTTTTTCGTGATTCGAAACGTTCGAAACTTTCGAAATCTAGACAAGAAAAAGTATAAAATCATTCGCAGCGTGGCTCGAGAATTTTTAATGCTAAAATTAATTTATTCGAGAAATTTTGTTGACTTCAGTTCTTAAAGTAAGATATCCCACTTGCAAAACAGAATCAGCACTTCAAGTTCAAGTTTCGAGAGTTCCGAGTCTCGAAGCTTTACAAAAATTAAGTTTGAACCCACCCCTAGCTTGCAACAATAAGATTAAATTATTAATTAGTTAATAAAACAACTTGGGACCTTATGCTATGTTTTCTCGCAACTGTTGAAATAATCCTTACTTTTAATAGATACAGTTTCGCGCTTCGCACTGTATGTATTGTACGATAAGGGACAGGATATGGTAATAATAGTTTCTTCTGTATGGAGGCAGAATAGATTTCAATCACATAAAGAATTTCGAATGCAGTATTATATCCTTTATTTTTACTGTGATACTCGGTACTGGAATAATTTTATAAAACAGTCAGAAGGACATCAATTTAGTTTCTTTTTCGCTCTACAAATAATAATTATTAAAATATAACGGTCGAAACTATTTTTTGGCTTGAGCGCTAAAATATACTACACATCGAAACACATATTAATGTAACAGAATTATCATACGTTTATTATTTATTTCTCTTTAGATTATTTATATTATATAAATGTACAATAATACATATCATGGCCACGAAAAGTGTGTCAAACTTAGTAATATTCTAAATGTTCGTAATAGTCGGTCTTTTAGCAGTTACGTCATTGTATCACTATAATATAATATACTGGTGTAGAATTAAAAAAAGAAATTAATCAAAGAAAAAACATAAAATTCGAAAGTAACTTCAATATCAATGACATAGCTAGAACCTCGCATCCACTTCCCTTACTTTTACAAATTTACAGTCCTCTATTTTACTTATCGTACCTAATTTCTTTCCATATCTTCCGTTTATTTTCGCTAAACAGTTACATTCATATGAAATGAACTCGTTAATAGATCTCCAACTTAAACATCCAACGAACTCATGCTCTACTTCTTATTTGATAATGCAAATCACACTTTACAAACACGATAGGTATCTAAATGCCTCGAATCCAATTACTTTAGAAAAATCGTATCGTATATATTCAATCCTTGTATACATTAATTCCGACAGATACACATTCCACCTCATCGCACGCAATAAAACAGACACGAAAGTAAGTATCGCGTTTCAGAAGTGAGGTGTTTAAAAACTCGATTGATAATATAGTCATGCGAACATCTCAAGTAATTAAATCTTGAACATATACGATACATTCATTGTAAATATCTTTATAATTTTATGTACCCAGGATAAAGTCTTTGGTTACAAACTTTACCTCGCAACGATAGAAATACTCTCGCGCAGCATTTTGTGTACTTCTATGGATTACCAGCACCATTTTTCACACAAGATGCAAATCTTTTATACTTTCTCTGTGTATACTCAGTTCCTGGTTAGCCAAGAGAATGCTTTAAGGAATAAGTATGTTAACGTTAACGCGTATAAAATCTTCTCCCTCTGTTGACGCTGCAACATGTCCAGCTCAATAGCCATTACTCGACGATTTAATTTCCCTACCTGCCGACGTAAATGTTGTATCTCTTCGCTAGGCGGTAGGGAAACGTCGAGCGCGTTGTACGAGGGAGTCGGTTCCCTAAAAAAAGAAAGGTTATATGCGCTTCCAGAGAAGTGCGCCCAGTACAAATGAATATGTTAACATCGGTACCTGACATGCCTAATTATTTGGGTTTCCGTAGGATACGCTTCACGAGGTCTAGAAGATCCTGTGTCTTTAGGCTCCGTCACATAAGAATTTGGCTCTTCTTCGTCAACCGCCGGGAAATAGTGATTGTCTAGGGTCAAGATCCTTGGAGGAGTCTATCAACAATGTAAAACGTTTATATCTCACTTCATGTTCGTTGTTTGTCGTGCAACTATAAAGTTAATTCTAATGCAATAATTACTTCAAATTATCTTTGCAAAAAATGTTGAAAGAAAAAAATATTAAAAAAGAATTCCCATCAATGTATTGAATGTTATTTACCTGCACTCTAACCATGCCTTGCTCAGGTGGCAACATCGCATTTTCAAACGTCATTTCTCTCGGTGGTGCCCTTGTTCCAACGTGTTGCTCTTGTCCTATACAATTCCATTTACGTTAAATATTTTCTTTGCCAAGCGTATTTAACTCGCTCGGCGCTGTGAGCGAAGCGCTCGATCAATCGATAGAACACGTGCAATGGACACCCAGAGGCATTCAGTCAATACGTTTATTAATTTCCAATAATAAAGTATGCTAATTATTAAAATTTGAAGCATCTAGAATTTTGGTGAAATATAGCACCGCAAATTTAGAGATATCTCTTTCTAACGAAGAACTGTTAGATAATACAACTTAACACTCTGATCCACGAAGGAACGGACTCGTCTGCTGACCAGTTTCCATAGGCTTTGCGCAGTTCTCGCCTGCATTCCTTAAGGGAGGCTCTCACTATGCCTCGCCTCATTTTATTCTTCCTATGCTTTTCTTATGTAGTCTGACAATTGGACTCACACTGCGTCTCGCTTCGCTTCGGCACGACTCCGAGCCACGGATTCTTCTTTGTGAATATTTTGAGGAAGAGTGACAAGGTGTAGTGTGAGCCTACTGAATTGACGACTGCACAGGAAGAGGTTCTCCGAGTAACAGACCAAACACATGAACCGAGGTAAGCTCAGATAACTTCAGGTACAGAAAAATCGAGGCAACGTGAGTCTACATGTGAGTGCGAAAAGATAGTTCCACCGAGGCGACGCAAGCCTAGATGTAAGTACGAGAAGAAGTTGCGCCGAGACGAGACGAGACGAGACGAGGCATAGTGAGAAGCTTCCTTCAGTCATTGTCTCTGTCTCCTCTCGTAGACTGGGCACTTGACCAATCGCAGTTGGAACAAGCTGTGTAAAAGAGGTCCGTTCTCTTGTGGCTCAGAATACACCATATTGTAGTCTGTATTCTGGAAACTCAACTCATTGAACAAACTATAGACACGTTGCTTCAAATATTGTAGAAATCTTAGGCTCGCCAATCATGGTATCAAAAGTTACAATGTACAAGTAGACGGTAAAAGGTCATATATTTACCAACGACTAGAATTCTATCTGGAACGTGCATCTCGAATTTCTCAGTTGAGACCACTTGATTCCAACCAGAACCATTCGTGCCAGCTACATCGTCGTCTATGTAGTTGTCGCTCACACGAATACTTTTAGGTACACGCATCCTTTTGTTAACGTCCAAAGTAAAATTTGGGTCATAAAAACTGTCGGGTTCTCCATTAAAAACGGTAGAGCTATGTGTTTTTGACATTATTACTAAAAAATAAAAAAGAAACAGAATTTAGGCTCGGGTTATGGTTATGAAGTCTCTAGGAATTTCGAAAAGCATCGAGCACTATATATTTAAATATGTACAGGCACACACGTACGCGTAATTAGGCAGTATAACAAAGAAAATAATAAAGTTGTTCCTTTATTCCAAGAATAAAGCTCCAAGAATAAATCTAAGATGCTTCGAATCGTACGATCGACCTTTTATTAAACTCGACGGATTTGCGGTTTACAAAGCAAAAATGAAAACTTACGTATATGCACTCTCGTATCCTTATTAATTACTCACAAACAAATACCTAGGTAAGCTTGCGAACGATACGATAAATCATACGTGTTCAGTGACTTTGTAGCACAGCTACAGTGGAAGAATATAATGACGACACAAAAGTATATCGCGTATGATCGCTGTGTGATAGAAACGGAGGCTTAGGGATAGGTGTACTGGAAATACTATTTACTAATAATATCTGTGACAGTAAGCGAATACGTATATCAAGAACGTTCTTTTCGAAGCTGGAAAATTTACCTCCGTGTGCCTACACCTTTTTGATCGTTGAACACAAACTGTTTGAACGAAGTTAGCAGCGGTTAGCAGCGCAAGAATCTGTGCAATCTGTGCAAAAGTGCAGGAAATTATACTAGGTAGTCGAGAGTAATCGATATTCGGAAATGTATCGATCTCGATAAAACTCCCGCCAAAATTACTGAAACTCTGCCATTGAAAACCTCAAGTAACTGGCTTACTTTACTTTGTTTACTGCGGATCCCGAATTTATTTTATATTTAACAACGCCATTTAACAATCACTTAACAAGTTATTGTTGAGAAATATGAGTGACACGCAATGTAAGTGTTTGTAATAATAATAAGAAATTTTTTCTACCCATTTGGAAATGAATTCAAAGTTTTTAGTAGTTTTTAGATAAGTTGTGCTTTATATTTTAATGGCTACTGTGCGTGGATATTTGATTGTTATAAACATTGTTTCGTACGTAATACTGGACTGCAAATTTATCGTTTTAAAGAAAATTCATAAGGTACTTGTGTGTATTTGTAAATGCTTATAGAATGTGTCGTTAATGAAATTGTGTAGCACCTTCGGGGAGCAGATCTAAGCGGCAGAAGATTGATAGAACTGGGAGACTATCGGCTTTCGAGAAGTTGAAACAACTGAAAGGCAGTAAACATAAATACGAGGTTGATCAATTGGAGAATGTTTATGAAGAAGTGGATGAGAAAGAGTACAGCCGAACTGTGATAGATAGGCAGAACGATGATTGGATCATCGACGACGGTAATGGCTTTAACGCGATAACAGTGTATAAAATTAATGAATGACAAGAATGTTTTATTTGTTGCGATAGGGGAAAGCGGTTATGTGGAAGACGGTAGAGAAATTTTTGACGATGATTTGGATACTGAGAGTATACAGGAAGCTAGAAAGCAGAACTTTACTGGGCCGAGGAGGAGCAAGAAAGAGGACGTTAAAAAGAAGGGAACGATTCAAAATATGATTATGAATATGTCCTCTAAGAAGAAAGTTGACGTTGGCTTCAACGACGATAACATTCTAGGAGATTTAATGTCCGAGTTGAAAAAGGACGATACACCGAAGAAACCAGGAGCGAGGACTATCAAAAACAAATTTCGCGCTACTCCGTTGCATAATAAGTAATCAATTTCTTTCGTACAACTTACAAACATATTTGGTGATTATTTCTATACTGAATTATAATTTCAGAAGTACTCACATGGAGCAGAATGTGCCGTCCGCTTCTGAATGTGAAAAGGTGCAGGTAAATAATAATGATGATTTAGTAATGTTTGACAAACCAAAGAAGACGTATGTTAATAACAAAGGGGACTCGATTCGTCAAGAAGAGAACGTTATGTTGAATCAAAGTATCAGTCAAAATATTGTAGATGATGAAGTTGATAGTTTAGATACCATAGTATCTGATGTACAGTCAACAGAAGGCATTAAGAAAAAAGGGAGCAGTCAAATAATTGAAGACGAAAGTGAAGATCTCAGTCAATTCGTCGGAGACGTAAGCTTCTTTTCTTATTCTACTACACATTTTAAGCCAAATTACTGATGCCTCGATCATTATTCCTATTACAGTTTTGTAATACAGACTTTGAAACAGAGAGTATAGATCGTGTGGAGAAATCTGCGCCACCTGTGAATAAAGAGAATGAGAAAACTAAACCAGTCGCTAAAGCGAAGACTAAGGACATTGAAAAAGAGATGTTCGAATCAGAAATGTTTAATCAAGTATTAGACACTGAATTTACAACGCAATCATCGAATATCGAAGTGTCTGTAGATACCACAGAAATACCTTTGCCACTTACAACTACCGCGAATAAAGAAGAAGTATTTAGATTCTACTGGTGGGACGCGTACGAAGACCCTTACAAACAACCGGGAATTGTATATTTATTCGGAAAAGTTTTCATACCATCCATAAAGGAGTACTGTTCCTGTTGTTTAACTGTGAAAAATATTCCACGAAGAATTTACCTCCTTCCTAGAGTATATGTATGCAAGGATATATGTTATTAGCGAATGGTTCGTGTCACCTTAAATATATTAAAGAACAAATGTATGAATTTCAGGTGAAAGGATCTTCAAAGGGGAGTGACGAGGAAGCGAAGTTAACTACGATGGAGGATGTGTACAAAGAGTTTAATCAGTTCGCGGACAGGTCAGGGATAAAAGAGTTCCGTTGCAGCACAGTTTCGAGGCACTACGCTTTCGAGAAAGAAGGTACCCCAATAACGGCTGACTACTTGGAAGTAAGATATTCCGCGCATTGCCCAGCTATGCCTTCCGATTACACTGGACCAACGATAGAGCATGTTTTCGGGACAACGGTAAATCCCATGGAGTTGCTTCTGATAGAAAGAAATATTAAAGGCCCATGCTGGTTAGACGTTAAGTGCCCGTTACCTACTGGTGTGCAAACAAGTTGGTGTAAAATAAAGGTACGATGATTTACCTTATTGTAATTGACTCTCGTTAGAGAAATACTAGAGAGTAACAAATTATGTAATGAAATAGGTAAATTGTATGAAGATTGAGAATATATCTGTTTGCAACGAGCCTCAAGCATTACCACCGTTAGTGATAACAGCCTTGAACGTGCGAACATCTCTGAATTCTAAATCACAGCAGAACGAAGTAGTCATGATTGCGATACTTATACATCATAAATATCACGTTAATAAAGAATCACCGAAGCCGCCATTTCAGCAACATATTTGCTGTACGTACAATTATTCCATTCAGAATTTAATGTGCAGTTTCAACACGCAGTGCGTACTTTTCAATTATTTCACGCAGTGATCACGCATCCGCGTGACACCCCTTGGCCAAGGCAAGCGCGAGAGATGCTCTCGAATATTTCCTATACCAACGTAATGAGATTCGACACCGAAGTGGATTTGCTTGAAGAGCTGTTGAAAATAGTGAACGTGACGGATCCAGATGTGTTGATCGGCTACGATTGCGGATTTCAATTTGACATATTAATGCACAGGATGTTCACTTTGAAGGTTTCGAATTGGAGTAGAATTGGAAGGCTGAGACGTTCAACGCCTCCTCTTATTAGGGTACAGAACATGCGTATCATATTTATCTTTACATACTGTTTCAGACAAGCTAATTAAAAGTATGCGTTTTAGGGAAAGATAAGTTTGAACCAAACATTAGCTGGTCGTCCCATCTGTGATATACAAGTTTCAGCTAAGGAATTGAATCTGAAAGTTCGAAGCTACGACTTGCAGTCTCTTTGCACGGCGGTAAGTATTTTATGATTATTGTATATAAATATTTATTGGGAGCAAAGGAACTAAATTATAGTCACTGCCGTAGGTATTGAAGAAAACGGAAACTGAATGCAAAGAAATCAAGCCGGGAGAATGCGCAGCATTCTATAATACAACGAGTAAAATAGATAATCTAATTAAGATCACATTAACAGAAGCGTTGTACATTCTCACTATTGTATTTGACCTCAATGTTCTTCCACTTGCCCTACAAATCACATGCATCGCTGGTAAGTACACGTACCTGTTAGTGGTGTGCGAGTACTCGATTTATTCCAGTCGAATAATTATCGGTCGAATTGAAATCGACGAACTGTTTGAAAATTTTCGAATTACTCGAATTACATCGAGTTACTAGCGTCTCGTATATTTTTTGCTTACAGTTAAACTAGTATTTGCTATTAAATACCTAAATATCCGAGTAACGCGAGTAATTCGAATATTTACGAGTAACTCGAAAGTTCTAGATCTGTTCGAATATATTCGAGTAATTCGAAAACTTTCGATTTAAAAGTTTTTCTCCAAGTAATTGGAAGTCTCACGAGTTTTTCAAGCAGCTCGAAAAATTCAAACGCTCAATTCGGCTCCAGCAATCGAATCGAGTTTACCCGTGCTCGTAAATTTATATTTTTCGAATATAATATTTATCTTTCTTTATCTAGGGAATGTTATATCAAGAACATTAACAGCAGGGCGAGCTGAAAGAAACGAGTACTTGCTCCTGCACGCTTTTCATTTGAAGCAGTACGTAACACCGGATAAACGAATCGCGAAAAAGGGAAAGAATGCTGAAAACAATGGTGAGGTAAACATTTGAAATTGTGCGCTATTCGTAACTGATCGATATTATGTTACACGTAGAAAACACTGGCAGAAAGAAGGCAGCTTACGCTGGTGGTTTGGTTCTCGAGCCGAAGAAAGGCTTCTACGACAAACTTATCTTATTGATGGATTTTAATTCCTTGTATCCCAGTATAATTCAAGAATACAATTTATGCTTTACTACTGTACCTGGCGCAGCATATGTTGACAGTACGGTGAGTATACCAGTTACCATTGGGGAAATACACTGTCTTTGGTTTTACCTGAACACGCACGTTTACAGGATTTAGCGATCCCTGAACGAAACTTAGAGCCCGGAGTGGTACCAACAGAAATTCGCAAGTTAGTTGAAAGCAGAGTGGAGGTGAAAAAGTTAATGAAAGCACCAAATATTTCGCCTGAATTGAAAACGCAATACAATATTAGGCAGTTAGCTTTAAAACTTACAGCTAATTCCATGTACGGTTGCTTGGGTGCTACGCACTGTAGATTTTATGCGAAAGGACTCGCAGCTCTAATAACAGGTAAAATATGAAGACGCGTAAGCATAATCGTGTAATAAATATATGTAAAACACTGTATCATCTCCGCAGCGAAAGGTCGAGAAATATTGCAGCACACGAAGACTCTTGTTGAAAAGTTGAATTACGAAGTTATATATGGAGATACAGATTCTATAATGATAAACACTAATTTGTTAGAATACGAGGAAGTGTTCGCTGTCGGAAAGAAAGTAAATATGTTATCGATGCGAGTATTTTGTTCGTTTACTTTGTGTTCGTACAGTAATATTAAAAACATATATATATAATGACTTTGTAGATTAAACAAGAGATCAACAAATTGTATAAGAAGGTGGAGTTGGACATCGACGGTGTTTTTCGTTATTTATTGCTTTTACAAAAAAAGAAGTATGCTGCGGTTACGATAACAAAGTTGCCCAATGGGCAGGTAGAATTGACGCAGGAACATAAAGGTTTAGACATCGTGAGAAGGGATTGGTGCCAGCTAGCTTGCGATGTTGGAAAGTAAGTGAACGATATGTAGTAAGCGACAATATAATGTGTTTAACAATATCTGTTAACGTTGTTCATGATTTTTAGAAAAATATTGAATCAACTTCTTTCTGACCAATCGAATGAGAACCGATTGGAACAAATTTTCAGCATGTTGCAAAATGTTGGGAAAAGTGTCAGAGAGAATCAGGTTTCTCTGTCGTCATTGGTTATTACAAAGCAATTATCAAAGAATCCGAACGAATATCCAGATAATAAACAGGCTCACGTACAAGTAGCTTTACGATTAAATAAAGAAGGTGGTAGAATGTGGAAAGCCGGAGACACTGTTCCATATATTATATGCGACGTTTGTATTAATTAATCTTGTCGACCTTACAATTTCAGTCTTTCATTAAACGATTTTACTCAAAGTATCAATATCTTACTATGTATTAGGATGGAACGGAGAAGTCTGCCACTGAAAGGGCATATCACATCGATGAGTATAAAAAAAGCGAGTCTTTAAAGATAGATGTCAATTATTATTTATTAAGTCAAGTGTTTCCTATCGCTTTGCGAATTTGCGATCCCATTGAAGGGATCGATGATGTTTTATTAGCTCAAAATTTGGGTAAGATTTTACTATCTTGTTTCTTTTAGTATAAAATGCACACTGAAGTAATAAGCGTTCTTTCTTTAAACAGGTTTAGAAAACATATACAAATCTAAGAGATTAATACATGAAGAAGAAACCGATGTGCCACTATTAATCAATGACGACAGATTTAGATTCTGCCTTCCTCTGAAATTCAACTGTACGGATGAGAAATGTCAATCAGAAATTATGTTGAAAGATGTTGTAATCGAAACAGTAAGTAGCGATAAGAACTTCTCCGTAAAGTCTCTCAGCAGTTATTTAGAAAACGAAAACAATTTTCAGCCCACTGGAAACCAATTGTCACTCGCTTCATGTTCAAATCCAGACTGCACAGTGCAACCGTGGAGATACGTTAGTGCCATACAAAATGCAATGCAACTTGCCGTGCGGGAAGCAATTACCGAGTATTATAACAGCGGGTTGGAGTGTGAAAATCCATTGTGTGGCGAAACAACGCAGATACTTCCCTTAGGTTTCCACAGAAAGTATCCAAGTTGCAGAAAATGTGGCGATGCTAATTTGCACAGAATAGTATGTGAAAAAAAATGTATTGCCATGCCTGATTTTCTTCTTAAAATCTTAACTGCAATGTTACTCTATTACAGTTCTCAGAAACAAAGCTTTACAATCAAATGTGTTTCTACCTTCATCTTTTCGACGTGAGCCCATCGAAATATAAAAGTAAGTATCTGCGTTTTTTTTCTGATCGGGAACTAAAATTTAAGAAGGAGAAAGAATTTTCAAGTAATCTACTTTCAGATCTACTATCTCAGCACCCGCAGGGTATGAGAGCAGCATACGATTCTTTGAAGGAGGCAATGGAAAAGCTATTAAAGCGGAACGCGTTTTCTGTTGTGTGCTTGGACACAATATTCTCAAGCATTAATTCGCAGGATAAAACATCGAGTTTAAATACGGGTGTCCTGTCTATTTCGGATTGGTCAGATGATGAAATGGTGAGTTGAATAGTACATTCTATAGTTTTATAATGGATGTGTTTACATTGGAGAAGCGAGCAGAGCTACGCTTACTAGATGACCGGCGATACAAGCATCGAGATCCATATACGATTACTTTCTCTTCGCTACTATCGCGGTTCTCACGTAACTTTATTGACGATCGATATAGAGAAATTTATATAAGGGGTGGATTTATGTATAGGACAATTCTGGACGAATGAAATTGGGAAAGGTTTAAAGTTTTAAAAATAAAGACTTGGTTCAGGTTTTTTTCATATAGAATATTAGCAATAATTTACACGTGAGTTGCCATATTAAATTAATTTTAAAAGTGTCCCGATTCTTATGAATTAAAATATTTAATAAGTGAAGTGTTTATGGGATCAGAAAGATACAAATTACCACAACAGATTTGTTTTATTTAGATAAGTTATGTGATGAAGTAGCAGTTAAATTGTCCATATTATATTTACCTTTTCGCTTAGAGTTTTTAAAATTATTGTAACTCCCGCACGGAAAGAAAATCCTAAACTTCTAAATAAATGATTGTGCAGTTGACAAAAGAATTTTAAACGACTAAAACTCTATTATTATCGCAGCTTCACTATGAACCCACCAAAGAAAGCACGACCCAAGCAGTTGTAGCTTGCAATAATAATAAATGAATATTCTTTCGGTTCAATAGGGCTAGAAAATAAACTACGGTTTTTGTTACTATGTTTCAGGTTTCAGAATTCTAATATCCCAAGTAAAATCATTCCAGTTGGCGAGTGGCCAGAACTGAATCTGTTACTGGAGCACAGATTTTTTCCCGCGAGCATATTTCGCTAAACAAACTATTTTTTATATCATGATGTCCTTTCACTTATTCGTGTATATTTACAAAAATTGAAGCAAAAGTTTCTTTCTACATGCAGTTGTCCGTAAGGAAAAAATGAAAAGTGCTACCCTTCGTAACGCGCGTCGCCATAATATGTAAGTACAGAAACGAAACGTTAAAGGGGTACTCTAATGTAACTGCCCGTTTTTCAACGCCATCTTTGAGAATTTATTTAATAAAAACTATGAGGTTATACTATCTGGCGTTTTGCCTGCATATTATGGTATGTTTGAAGTAATACTCAGAATTTTTTTGATATATTTTATCGCACATATAGGTACATAGATATTGTCGGTGGCACAAGATTCTTCAAAAAAATTATTTTTCGACGGGCGTTGGTGTGGGAAAATTTATCGTTTTTGTTAAATAAATTCCTGAAAATGGCGTTGAAAAACGAATAGTTACACAAGAGTACCCCCTTGAAGTGAAAATGTGCAGTGCCTTATCCGCGATTGAATTCATTACGCATGTAAGAAATAAACTTCTGAAATTTATCATACATTGTTAAACTAGTAAGGGAAACGCTTGCTCGTAATTGGTTAGAGATGTTTATTATTTAATTGTGATTATTATCTTAAAGCTTGTAATAAATTCAATGTAACATGTTATATTAATGTTAATGTATCGTGTTAGTTTGGGATCGTTGCGAGTTATTATTATAAAACTTTAAAGATACTTTATTCAAATATTTTTATATGTAAGAAGGAACATTTAAGGATAATTTATTTTTGTATATTTGTATTAAAAATAAATATTGTATCAAGATAAATTCACAATTTGTAACATTCATAACGAATATATAGTTTATTGTTTTCTTTTTTTAGCATGGATCTAATCGTTGGATTATTAAACTCATACCTTCTTTCTTTCAATCTCTACTATTGTAAAATTTATGAAAGGTGACGTGTACGTGGGCTGTAAACCCTTTAGGAACATATACCTTCCACATTACGCACTAAACGGTGGTAAACCAAACATCTCTGGTTGAAAATCTTCAAGGCTATTTATTACTAACGTTGGGTTTTCAATATAATGTTTGGGTAACATTGGATCTGGAACCATAACAACTTGCATGCCAGCGCTAAGTGCAGATTTCACGCCATTCGGAGCATCCTCGAACGCGAGACACTGAAAGTATAACATTTAATTAAACAAAAATAAGATAGTAGAACTATAAAGCAAACTCCAAAAATATGGCGAACCTTCGATGGGTCAGGATTATCAGGGAAACGTCTCGCAGCGACCAAGAAAATGTCTGGTGCTGGTTTACCATGTACGATGTCAGGATCAGAACCACCGAGAACTTTATGATGGAATAAATTAAATACTTCCATCCATTTTTGAGTTTTTAGTTCAAAGTTTTCTTTATTCGAACTCGTGGCTAATGCGATTGGAATATTATTTTCCTTTAGATGTCTTAGCAACCGTTCTGCACCTGTTTACGAATAACACACCTAATATTAAACGTATTTACGCACACAAAGAACTTAGTTCTCCTGTAGTTTCCTTAAATTTGCATTGATCTGTATTTATTACCTGGCATAAGGTTGGCAGTAGGAAATAATTCTTGATATATTCTGACTACCTCGTCTTCAAATTCCTCTGTTGTTATAGGTAAAGACAACATTTCAACTACAGCTTTTGCGACAGCCGCTGTTTTAAAGCCCATGGTCTGCGCTTTGTGCTCCCACGTGAACTCCTTCCCATAGCGATTTGTAATACGATTGAAAGCTTTCGAGTAAAGCAGCTCCGTATCTATCGAGAGATCCACAATAAATTAGATATGCGCGATTAATGCGACACATGGAAGATTCGTTTAACTCATTGACTTTAACTGTGATTTATAATTCACACATTAATTTGTAGAAACTGTGTTGAAGGCAGGTTCCAAATAATAACGACTACACATAAGATAGACGAATAATTTTCTACCACACACGTACGCAAGTATGTATGTATAAATTTCTAACACAGCTTCCCCAATAGATTAGGAGTAAAGCACGTACAAACTCACACGTGACAAGTGCTATTTTAACCCTTTCATTGTCAGTAGAATCCGCTCATACAGATGCATGGGATATTTTAATTTACATTCCTCATATTTCATAATAATTGCCATTGAGACTATTCATTACTATACACGTGCGCAGACAAAACAAAATCACTATTAAATAAATATAAACTTATCTACGAGTTAATGGTTTGTAATAGATCCTGCGAGGGCATGTCAATTCCACAATGTTGCACAATGTGAAATATACCATCGTAATTACTGTGTTATAATAGGTTACTCTTAATCAGATCTATACATTAATTCAATATACAAATAGGTGCAATGTGACTTGTTCAAATAGAGAATAAATAAAATCCCTTACCAAGTAATAGGCCATCCATATCAAAAATACAGTGCGTAACTGTCTTATACTCTTTCCCTGACATTCTTTAATGTAATTCTAAATTCTGATTAGTTGCGGGCGACTTCTATCTCTATTCTGATAAAAATACTATTGTGTCACGACGGCTATATCTCGGCAGCGTTGCCGGCTAGCGATGGCGATACAGGCATCGATACATCGAAATATCGATATTTTTCCATCCAAATATCGATATTTTGTATCGATACCTAATGTAGCGATATATTGCAATATCGATACATATTCACAAATATCAAATTTCGATACATTTGTGGTGGTCCCGCCACAGCGAATTTTTATTAAAAGGTCATTATCACATATTATTTATTAATTTTTGTAATTATGAACTATTTATCAATTTTCCTGTCGCACGCGCATGGTTTATATTGATTTAAACAGATTTTGCTTGCACGTTCCAGCATTGGTATTGGTAACATAATTTTTCCAAATTCATTGGTGTCGTAGCTGTTGTCACATCACACAACAGTATGCATACAAATTTCCTATGATCCTTTTATCCAAACATAAACATTCTCTTCATAATTTTCAGTATTCATAGTATAATATATATTAATTATTTAATCTGTTAAATAAATGAAATTTTTTTAAAAAAAGCTATCCCAGCAGAATTTGAACTGAAATTTCGTCAAATTTTGCGTCACTCAAGGTCACGCAATGTGTCAAGTAACTTAATAAAACTTTTTTGTTTACAAAAATGAGAAATTGGTCCTCCGAGGTTTTCTATACGAAAACTTGCAGAGCCATTTTTATTTGCTCTTTCTATGAGCATGTAAATAGATACATGTTTCAAGTTTCCTATAATTTATTAAACTAAACAGTGTGTTCTTAGATATTTTTCTTTTATATAGTTTTAAGCGATCCAATCCGCGTGCAACTGTTGGCACATGAAAATCAATCAAATCCAACGAGCATCGCGAGAATATGCCGAACCTACACACATTTGCCTATCACTTCCGCCTGTGTAGGTTTGAAATCGCTTGAATTATATTCTTCTTTGAATTAAACCCATAACGAGAGCGTTCCTTCCGGTTCCCTCTTCCATGTCACTTGCAATGGGGAATAATTTTTAAGCACAAAGAGCCCAGAGCTTGCCTCGTTTTGGTCATGCAAATGTCGAAATGCTTTAGATGATCTCACTCACCGAGCTACGATCTCCCGAAGTTATTTCCTCTGTAACGTGTGAGTATGATTACGGCGAACCAATCAGAACCGTCCACGAAAAGTTATATGCAGTTTATAAAGAGTGGGGCGAGTGAGCAGAGCGATTGAAGTTGAACTCTACGAGAAGAGGTTGTATTTGTTTCGATCTTGTGATTTAAAAAAAGATCCTCCGGTGAATGTGTTTTCTAAGGGAATTGTAAATTTGCCGTTACTTTGCTGGGAAAAATGCAAGGTTTTCTAGGTGAGCTCCCTGAATATTAAGGCGCATTAATTAACTGACAATTTCTCCTATTAAATTTTAACCGGCAGATTGTATACCGTTACAATACTATTTCGATCAATCTGTTCAACATATACTTTCCATTCATTTTATAAAAATACAAATGTTCAGTCCCATATTGTTCGCGTGCAATTTAATGCTACTTGTATTTTTGTCTCATTTAGGTGTCTTGGTGTTAATTACTGGAGCCCATTGTTTGTACTCCTCCAATTCAGATGTTGTAGATCTAAAACCAAACAATTTTGACAGTCTGGTGTCGAGCAGCGATAACGTGTGGGTGGTAGAATTTTACGCACCATGGTGCGGACACTGTCAGCAGTTAACGCCCGAATATGACAAAGCTGCTACCGCGTTAAAGGTAATTCTTATTAACGTGATTAAGCTGTTTCCCCTTTGCATTTCAACGAACCATTCATCGTGACTGTAAATCTTCAACAGGGTATTGTAAAAGTTGGTGCAGTAAATGCAGACGAACATAAGTCCCTTGGATCGAAGTACGGTATCCAAGGTTTCCCAACGATTAAAATCTTTGGTGTTGATAGCAAACCGGAAGATTATAATGGGCCGAGAACCGCAGCTGGTATCGTCGATGCTGCGATCAATGCAGTTGGGCAGAAAGCACGTAGAGCCTTAGGCGGCAAACGAAGCGGGGGAGATTCTAAGGTGAGCGTGACGATACGTAAGGTCTGACGGAAACAAACTCAGAAAATATATGGAGCTAATGAAAAACTATTTGCGGTTTACTATAGTCGAAGGATTCTAAGGATGTAGTCGAATTGACAGATGAGAATTTCGAGAAGCTTGTAATGAATTCGGAGGATATGTGGCTAATCGAGTTTTACGCACCCTGGTGCGGCCATTGTAAAAACTTGGCTCCCATTTGGGCGTCCGCAGCCACAGAACTGAAAGGAAAAGTGAAGCTGGGAGCCATAGATGCTACTGTAAATAGAGTTAAAGTAAGTTGCTTAATTTATGACTGACTGTACCCAACGCCTCGTTTATATTTAACTAAGTATTGTCATTTCAGGCTAGTCAATATGAAATAAAAGGATACCCTACTATCAAATACTTTGCGCCTGGCAAGAAATCGTTCGACTCTGTACAAGAATATGATGGTGGTCGCACGAGCAGCGACATTGTAAATTGGTCGTTAGAAAAGCTCGCAGAAAATGTGCCAGCGCCAGAAGTAATGCAAATCGCGAATGAGAAGAGTTTGAGAGAGGCGTGCGAAGACAAGCCACTGTGCGTTGTGTCCGTTTTGCCGCATATCTTGGATTGTCAGTCGGATTGTAGGAATCAGTATTTGAAAACTCTGAACGATCTTGGGAAGAAGTTTAAGCAGAAGATGTGGGGGTACGTACAGATGCTATTTAATATTTAGCGAATGAATAAATAAACCCATAGTTCAAATCGTGAGAACATGTTTCTTTGGGCGATAGGTGGGTCTGGTCCGAAGCTGGTGCCCAGCCTTATATCGAAGAAGCGTTAGAAATCGGAGGTTTCGGCTATCCAGCGTTAGCGGCTGTAAATATCAAGAAAATGAAATACTCGTTATTGAAGGGAAGCTTCTCCTATGACGGCATAAATGAGTTCTTGCGGGATTTGAGTTACGGGCGCGGAGGCACAGCTCCTTTGAAGGGAGCCCAATTACCCGAGATCCTCCGGACTGAACTGTGGGACGGCAAAGATGCCGAACTTCCTCAAGAAGAAGAGATAGATCTCAGTGACATAGATCTCGATGAGAAGGATGAGTTGTAATTACAGAAACCTAAACATTCACAGAAAAGTATGCGCATCATATACGTGTATAATTAAAAATAATCCAGTACTTATTTTTATATTAAATTATTTTCAATCGATATATCTACATATTGATGTACAATAATAATGTAGCGTCGTCGTTATAGTGTCAGGAACATCATTTATTTTCTATTTCCAGCCGAAGTGCATCGTCATTTTGTTATTTGTACATCAGTACTCAGGAATTTTCTGTACGATAAATTAAACGTATAAATACGGATTCTTCCATTGACGTCAATTTTACAAAATCTTATCTGTTTACCGCGATAGAGTAGCGCTGTGGTGAACCTGGCGCGTCGCTTTTATCGTGCAGAAGCAAACGAGCGGTATAATATTAGGGACGTGTCTGAATATTTTTAAGTGATTATTTGTACATTTTCTAAATAACGGTAGGTTACACGGAGTTAATATAAGACTTCATAGTAAAAACGATACGTGTATTTGTCCTCTGTATTTAAAGTGAAACTTTTTTTATGAAAATGTGTGAACTCTAACTAATTACCGATAATATATATATTATATAGTATATATATATATATATATGTCACGTTAAGTGCATTCCACAAGGGTACTTTCGTTCTCCCAACGATGGGACCAAATTCTTATCACCGATTTATATTTCCAGATACACCGTTGATTCCTAAGTTTCTTAAATGTCTCATTAATTAACTGAGCTACGTAGCGTCTTCCATCGTGATTATAGAAGGAAAACTTATATTGTTGTGTAACATTGCCGAACATGCTATGTTCTTATATATACGGGAAAATTTTCAAACGATCATTTCCTAATTTATACTCAACGAATTGTAATCTTAGTTCACGTTTTTTTGAAATAAATTTCAGTAAAAAATAATCAATGGAAGCGTGTATATACTCCATACCATCGTATCCTTAATAAACAGATTTAATATCGTGCATATTCTAATTATTTCAAAAAGATATAAATTAACATTATTTTAATATATAAAGCAGAAAGGGTTTGTGTTTGTCTGTCGTCTAAAAACTTTCGAACGGTAAACTCTAGGGCCACGAAATGTGTTTCACCTCATTATGCCTAGCTAATCCAAATGAATGTGACTATTTTGACAAAAAATTTTTTTTTTTTTAAATCAATTAAATTTCGGGCGAAGCCGAGTAGTAAAGCTAGTTAAATATATTAAATTCACACTTTTGCAATTGGGTCTCAAAATACACACCCTCATCCACTTTTCTATACAATAAATTAATCTTGGAGAATTTATAATTCATTAAAAACCCTGAGCGTTTAAATAACAAAAACACTTTCTCACAATTTAGCCAAAGGTGTAGACTTTAAAATGCAATTGCAAAAGTGTGTAAATTAGTCGCAGAGCTATTTCGTTAGGCTGTTTAATGCTCCTAATGGTGGAATATCTCTTTTCGTGTCATTCAGGCTGTTCCTCTCTCTCATTCTCTACAAACTACCATCACTATCATCCTGTGTTTCTGTTACCTCATGAATTCCCTGATAGGAACTAATGTGGGTGTTTAAGTTCGCGCTCTGATGACTAAATAGATGGCCACAGCGTTTCATGAATTATATGTGAAGCTATTTAAGTCTGCCTGTGGACTTATCTTAGCCTAGAGCTTATATATTTCTTTTCCAACAAAAAAGAAAAGATAGCTGAAGTAACTTTAACTTTACTCAACTCTGTAAGTCTATATGTAAATAATTTCTTTTCAATAAAAGAATACAAGAAATTCTTAATATTCTACAAATAATAATACCTATTAATAAATTAATAGTACATAGAAGAGGTATAGTGCTTCATAGCCATAATCATACACTCTTTACTATTTTTTTGCTATTCCGACCAATTGCAATTTTTTTAAAACGACGAAACACGTCACTTAGCAAACTAATCCTTCTAGCTTCCAAAAAAAAACTCAAGTCGTTTGGATCAATTTTAAAAATGTTATGCGATTTTAAAGAGTGTAAGATTATGGCTGTGAGCCACTGTATCAATGATCTATGTATAATAGATTCACAGAATGTATATAGATTATAGATAAATGAATAAAGCGATCATTATAACTTATAACTGTTTAACGATAGATTACATTATTCAAACTAAATCCTTTATTTTGAATTCGAAATTGTACTTGGATAATAATTAGATTTCGAAAATTTGAGTTATGTAATCAAAAGAAGTAGGATCACTTCGGGCAATAATTTGTTTAATAATGAACAAAGCCTTACCACGCGCGAGAAAGTATTTATTATGCCGTAATAATTACGGTTTCCTTAGCGCCAGAGTTAAAAAATGGAGCCACAGCCCACAATAGTGGGAAATTAAGGTGCGATTTCATGTTGACGCTCGACACTCGTTTTGAGCGTCAAAACTAATCACGTGACCGACGCTCAACCAACGAACGAGCAAGTCAGAGTGAACGAGCGTCAAGCGAAAAAACTATGGACCGATCACGTGTCTGGTTTTGATGCTCAAAACGACCGTTGAGCCGCAGCGTGAAATTGCACCTGCATGCGCAAGTCTGTTTGTTTGCATTCGGGAAGAATTCGAGACTGCTTTTATTACAACAAAATGCGCGTTCCTACATCGTTGCCTGTAGATCCAAAAGCGCATATGAGGAGACGATTAACAAGTTTCTCATTTCTGGAGGTTTATTTAAGAAGTTAAATGAGAAACTCATTAAAGGGTTAGAATTTCGAAAAATTCTTGTCACTTCCAATGACAGATTCTTACTTTTGCCCTTATTTATTATTATCTATTTTCCAGTGCGGTATTAAGTGCCCCAACTTGCTACCACTTACGTTTTAAGCAACAATGGGTACAAAGACATTAAATGATATTCATAATGATATGAAGCAATTAGTTACAGCAATAACTTCTTTCGAGGTAGCATTTATTCTTACCTAGTCTCGTTATTCATTTCCGTCAAATTGTAGTTGTAAATGCGTTGCGAATCATTTCAACAGCTGTCTTATGCATAACTACTCTGCCATAATTGCAGGAAAATGAAGAAGGGTTTCGAGTTTGCGAACGATACTGTATGACAAGTATCAAGCATCATCGATACCTCTCTGTTAATAGCAGCAGCACGAAAGAGGCTATTAAAGCTTTGATCGCAAAGTTCTCTATTCACGGGAAATACGATGTGTCGAAAAAATTCGAAGAACTTGTAAATACATTTTTATCGAGTTTCGAGTTCGAGCAGCATCCGCAGTACGATCTGCAATGGTATTTATTGACTTTCTTGTTGGAACTAGCGAAGGAAACTTGTAACACGGATTTGGAATGTTTGAAATTAATGCGCGGAGAATATACCTTTAATGCGACAGGTGAGAATGAGAACGACGTGACAGAGGAGATCGATTGGGCCGAGTATTTAAAAGAGGGTCAGGACAATTTTTTTGTCGATTATAAAAGCGATACGGAGAGTGTAAGTATGTTTAATTGCACACGCTACGTTCGATCTATAGAATGCCATGTTCATACAGACATAACATCGTGTATAACAGGATTGGTCTGAAGATGCAGAAGACGGTGTCAATTTAAGTATCCGTAGTCCAACAGATGGGACTACTACAGATTCGGATAAGATGATATGTATACCAACTGTCGATAGAGAATTAAGTAAATTATCTCTGGGTTTAAATGAGGGGCTTGAGTCTAGAAATTGGTTACAATCGAATGTTCAAAATACATGGTGGAATGAATTAGAGTGGTCGAAGCATCCAGTAAAGAGTCAATTTTGTGACGCATACCTTTGCGAGATTTGGTAATTATTTCCTCTTTTCTAAGGAACGTTCCTCTTTTCTGTTTTGTATAAGTATTATCATTACGCTGATATCAAATAGGCGTAAAGCTTCTGAGACGGACTTTTATGCGCTTGGGACCGTTAGTGAATATTTAGTGTGCAGGGAGCTATTGTGGATGTTTTATACTCAAATGCATATGGTAGTGTTTCAACGAAATGCTGACGCAGACTTTTCTATTCGTCCTGATGTATCTATACCCAGCTTAACTACTGTACGTAAGCGAATATGTAATTTAATCAAGCTGTGTGTGTACGAGCTTCGATCATTCAATAATGTTACTACTACCGGAAAATCTTAGGTTTCATTCAACAGTATTCTCTCACCATTCTGCGAATATTTTTCTATGATACATGATATGGAAGAATTTGGAAGCGATCTGTATATGGAACAGGACGGACTCTGTAATAAACCGCCCTTGACTTACGAAGCATATAATGCAGCACTTAAACAACACCTGTTAAAGTTTAAAAATGAAATAGTCGATATAGAAAAGAAACTAATGAAGCAAGGTATGATAAAAATTCTTATAAAATCGTCAGATCCATAAATCTTCGAAAATTGAGAAATTCATAGGTCTTTAATTACGTGTACTACTTTTCAGATGAATCTTTCACATTTCTATCCCTATCGACGCTTCTGAGAAACAATTTGTACACTGTGAAAATATTATACGAAGTGCATAAAAAGTCTGTATGCAATTGGAGAGCTTATGCAAATTGGAAATCTGCATCCAACTTATTGTCATGTTTGTATTTCGAGATGCAGAAGTCACACAATCAAAAGAGGACGAATATTTGTGCCAGTTTATATTTATCTAGTCTTGTAGTTTATTTGAACATAATCGACACATGGTTAAGCGAGGGTCGATTCGAAGACTGGAGAGAGGAATTCATAATCGCCAGGTAATTGTATTTAAATGTTAGGGGCGGGTTCAAATCTAATTTTTAAAATCGCGAAACTCGAATACGAAACATTGCGAGGCTTCGAGACTCTAGGAACTTGAAGTGCTGATCCTGTTTTTTTAAGTGGAATATCTTGCTTTAGGAACTGAAGCAGTTGCTTTTATTAAACAAAATATAATTATATATAAATTCTTGAGGCACGAAAAAATGTCAAATTTTGTCGAACCGTGCAATGGGACATTAGTAGATCCTGATTATCTTTCCCGTTTCAGATATTCAAATAGCGAAACTTCAGAAAGTAATGAACAGTACGAAGCATTTTCTTTGAGACCTTTAGACAGTATATGTTTAACAGACCCGATAATGCAATTTTTAATAAAGAAGGTGCAGCATATAGGTCAAAGTATCGAATTATTAGTATCCTTGGATCGTATTACAGACATATGGAAAATTAATATTGGTAGCAACGGTACGCAACGTTTTCACGTGCATTTCTCATGCCATTGTAATTGTTTTCAGTCATAATATTCTTTTAATACTTCTTGCAGAAACAAGAAGGTCTTTGGTCGACGAATTTTACTGTAAATTAGAAATGGAAGTTTTTAAATACAGTGCATGCGATGTAGAAGAAGAACCACCTTCATCTGAGACCAATGAAGCTGCAAGTGAAGAGTACGATGAAGACGTAGATAGGAACATTATACAGCAATTAACCGAATTCAGTAATCCATTTCTATTGAAAGCTTTAGAAGGCTACATTCCTTCAGAGTTATTAAAAAAAGATACTGCCGATACCACGAGCTCTCCCAGCATTGAAAACATCAAAGCGAGAACTAATAATTTATTCGACAGGTATATTTAGTGTAAACTCGAAGTGTTCTGAGAAAAGAAGCATTCATCTTTAACCAGAAAATATAATCTTTCAGGTTAGAGAAAGTGTCAGATTATATTTTGCCGTTCAGAAAAATATTACAAAATATTTTGGCAGAGATTCTAGTTTCGCGGTATAACACTGCCAGCAAATTAGTTAGAAATATAATGTCGGAGGAGTACAAATTGGAATCACAGTTAACGTTAATGAGATCAGTTTATATGATGGAAGCGGGCCACATCATGAGCAAATTTTATCAAAGATTGTTTCAAGAGGTAAGTACGAAGTACACTGTAATTGTTCGTCTCTAATTAGTTACATATATTTTCTACTGAATTTTTTTTAGATCGAATCTAATCAAACGTGGGGTAATTCTTATTTTCTGTCGTGCATACTCGAGGAGATTCTTTCGCAGTGGTGGCCAGACTCAAGTTCACGATGGTGTGTTACAGTTTACAATACCCACACGAATCAAGTATTAGAGGCTGTGGATAACATAACGTTACACTATGCAATAGGCTGGCCTATAAACATTATACTAAATGAAAAAACTTTCGTAAAGTACAATGAAATATTTAGATTTCAATTGAAACTGAAGTGGGCCTTGTGGACACTGAATAATTTGAAATTCAGTGGTAAGAGAGAATGTTTGTAAAATTTTTAGCTTCGTTCTGTTTAACTAAACTTTATGAACAATGATATTCTTTATAGATTTAGAAGGCTCAAAATCAATACGCCAGAGAAATAAGTTAGAGCAATTCCACATAAGACGTATTGAAAGTCTACGGTTTTGTTTGCTACATGCGATTAGTTCGATACACACGTATTTATCAGGCCAGGTATTACAGAATTTGAGTATTATATTAGAGAAAGCTTTAATGCAAGCTGATAGCCTTGATGCAATCATATCAGGTAAACTGAGTTTATAATTATTAAAATATTACAACAAGATAAGACGAAAATCAAGAGTAAGAAAATTGCGGCGGATGCTTCCTCTTCTAGTAATTAATGTTTAACAGTTCGGGACACAAACGCCCGAAACACGGCAACCCGACAACACAAAATTGTGAGGGGCCAAGAAGAAACGCATTTTTATTGTACATCTAAATTTTATAATAATAACTATCTATGCATAGGGCCCCGCAAAATTTACGATGAGCTTTTCATAGACCACGTATAATCGCTGTCGCAAAACAATGAATTTTGAAGCATTAATAACTCAAAAATGAAGTCTCCATAGCAATTTCATTACTCTTGATTTTCGTCTCACTTTGTCGTATTGAATCAGCCCGTACATTACCGCCTGATGCCGAACACCGTGTGTGTGTGTGTATTTACATGGCATGTAATCTCCTTTCTCCTCACAATTGCAATTACAGTTCATTGTGAATATCTGCGGAAGGTTCACGAGCACTGTTTATTAACAGCAGAGTATGAAGATTTAATGGCGACCATAAACAATGTACGTATACTTACTGAACAATACTATTTACAATAAAATTACGTAATTCTGTACAAACACATGATTAATTTGTACGAGCTTGTTCCAGTTAATTGAAATGTGTAGTCACGTTCGAGCTCGATGGAATCATAAAAAATTAATTTTCGCCAGTGAAGAATTAGACGTGTTGGAAAGCAGTTACAACAAGTATCACACGTACCTTGCCCTAGCTTTGCATAACGCAATACAAAATAAGGACGCGAATTACTGTAAGTCAGACGATTTTTTGACAGCATTATACGATACATTTCAATCCGACGTTCTCAGATTTGGTAGACTTACTTCAGAATCGCGGTCCCAATGAATTAAGAAATTACCATACATATTTTACCACGGTGTAACTCTAAATTCTAAAGAGCTTTTATAGTTCCTACTAATAACTCCAAAGATGTGTATAATATTAGCATGTTAATTAATATCGTTATTGAATTTAACATTCTTCTTTTTGTTGTTGTTGCTTTGTTCACAGTGACTGGCTTAAGTTCAGCATTTAACTGCAGTATGTCATATGTCTAACACTGATACGTTTTCATACCACACAATAATAACGCCGTGTTTGTAGCAAATGACAATGCAGCAAGTCGTGCTATTCCTGAAATCTCTCCTATTATTGTTATTAACTGAATGTTGCGTTAATCGAAGAGATTTAAAACACATAACATTCATTAGCAACAATACTAACAGTAACTTGCCCTGCTAATGCTTTGCAAACAATTGCTCGAAAATTTCTTTCAATAAAATAAATATATCCCACTGTTTTCTCTTCTTTTTTTTTTTTAAATCTATCTTGTAAGAGCACTTGCAAAACCTATATTGTTGAATATTTTGTTTAATAATTTGTACATTGAGAGCATATAGTTACATTGTAAAATAAACAGCTAAGTTCTTACTTTAGTTTCTTAAGATTTATTTTCCTATCCCAAAATCCTATCCAACTCCTGTAAATTCCTTTCAGACGAGCTAATGCTACGATATCAAATTAGTTCACGAAACTCGTACCCAGAAGATGCTGCTGCTGTCTGTTCGTTCAATAATGTCAGTCGCAGTTTATTAATCGAAGTAGCGTATCAACATTTGCCACCGTCAGGCTTACCTATTCCAATTCCAAGAATGATACATAATGCAGATTGGTATAGAAGCAGGTAAAAAGAAAATTCATATCTTAATTTTAGTTTCACTAAATAAATAAATATAATTTCACTAAACAAGATGGAAGTATCGAATGAAGGCGTTCGTATTGCTTTTACGAAGACGGACAATTTGTTATAAAACATAACGTAGACAATTAAAATTTGAACGTTTCAGTTTAAGCTCTGAATACCCCTTACCTAATGAAATCAGTCTGAACGAGTACGAGCGAACATTCTCGTACATACGTTGGTATCAATTGGAAGAGAGTGTTGTTACACTTAATTTGTCTCCGTACGCCTTACATCGTGAAATAGAAGATCTCGTTAATGACGGTAAGTTTGAGACAAACTAATCGCAACTTGATGATACGGAAGTATAAAGAAGTTCTTTGAAATATAAGTTACAAAAATATATTAACGTACGTAAAACTTGAAACATTTATTGAGCATGAATAGTTCTGTCTCTTTGTAGTATGGAATTGAAAGAAGATGCCATACTTTACGACAAGAATTAACTGATAATTATATTAATCCTTAATTTAATAGACAATTATTATGTAAGAATATATATACACATTCACGTTTAAAAATTTATAAGAAACAATGAAATAATTATATCTTGCACTGAGTAAATATTTACGATATTTTGGTTATCGATAACACGAGGCCCTACGACTTATAAATTATCAGCGTGTAAAATAAAGGTGGACAATTACGGATGAAGGAACCTTACTTCCTATTGCAAGATTTAAATGAGAATTCTAAGTATCACGCGCAGAAGTTAACTCTGCGCAATTACAACAGTACCGTTTTGTCCCATGGCTCCGCCTTGCGATATGGTAGGAGCGTTTGAAGTATCATTCGCGTTAACAGGAGGTGTCGAATGGTTATTAACGTTCGTAGACGCTAGAGCCTTATTGCGCAGCTCAAAGACTTGTTGTATGGCTTTACGAAAGCAAAGAAAGTTGTAATCGATTACACCTACGAATGGGGGGGAAAAAAAGTTTTATACTTTCTCGATCACATAGCTAGCGTGCACTCTGTAAAAGACTTTGTTACCTTGTCTATCAAAGTTATCTTCGCGTAAAATACAGACTAGAGCCAAGAATTTATTAACTTCCCTTAAGTATAAAATCGTTCCGTTATTCAGTTTGATTAAACTGGAACTCTGACTATCGAATGCTGCGGCCTCCAAATCCTCTCTCAAACTAAAATCAATATGCAAATTCATTATACCATGAAATACAATGCCCGCGCGTGGAGATTTCTATGCAACGTACCCATATATACAGGATACGTCAATAACAACATCAATCATGTCACAGCACAACTCATAACTTTGCATATCTACAGGAGAACTATCGGTTGCGATATAAATTTTTGATACCACATCAAACAGAAATGCTTTCTCAATCGCAGAATTCTGCGAACCAAAGAAAAATTCATATTACCAAAGACATTAGAGGGAGGGAGACATTAGAAGAGAAATATTTTTTCTTTACCGATATGAGTATGTTAAGCAAATTTTCCAGCGTTGGTAACTGCGGTATTAATTTCTGAACAACTTTACTAAACGCTTCAAATATGCTGTGATCGTATATGGACGTCAAATGGAAATTAAGATGAATTTGGTCGCAGCCTGAAATACGCATATAGATTTACGGTCCGTTGTCAATAAACTCAGAGAATTCGATTCTCTCTTTCTTACCAGCGTCTGCAAGATCATCGTTCGCTCTAGTATGTATGTCTCTTTGGGTTTCCATTTTACAATCGTCGGACAAACCGTCCACCTTGTGTATGAACACTTCGAATTTTATCGCTTGGTTCACTTTATACGCTTTTGTAACTGTTAAGTGGAGTTTATTAAGTGCCTCCATATAATCGTCTTGAGCATCGATAACAAAGACCAATGCTCCGCAACCACCGAATATCATGTCACTGTCAAAAGTAGGATCAAAGAAGTCAATTTGTCCTGGAAAATCCCAAATTTGAAACTGAACAAAGCTAGAGTTACTTATGTCATCCTTAATAATCTTATTTGTGCTTTCCAAGAACAATGTCTCATTCGGTGACATCTTGTGAAAGACTACTTTTTGTATAGACGATTTTCCACTCCTGGAACCAGAATTAATTCCGCGAGATTAACAGCATACCAACGGACGCTTATAGATTAAAAATACAGTCTTCTCTGGATTATCGAGAAAGATTCGGGACCGGCGAATTCTCCATAAACCGAGGCAGGTGAAGTAGTTATCACCTAATAAACTGACCCTTGTCGGGGCCCTCGCCGGAACCGTCGACGGCAAATTGAGTCGTTCAGTATTGAATATGAAAATTTTCATCTTGGTGAGAATATTACCGATGGATTGGTGAGTTTATGTCGATGGAAATAACTCCAAACACGAAGCAATTCGATCTATGTTTTGTTATGAAAGCGCGATTAGAATTCCAGTTCTCCGGTTTAAGGGAAAAACACGCTTCTGGTGATTAACTCGCTACATTTCTCCTGCAATTATCGAAGTAATTTGTCAATCTTCGTAATACCAAATAGATACTAAACATCCAGGCAATATCTCTTGAAGGCCGCATTTAAGTAATCTTCAGCAGACACTTTCCGTAGCGACATTCGCTAAAAATGGACCAAATTGCTTCGCGTTTGAAATCATTTTCATCGAGAAACCTTAAGAAATCCATTGGTAATACTTTCATGAACAGTTATCAAAAACATGAATTTTCCTGTACTGGCTATTTTACCTGGCCCAATGGTATTATTGCTCTCGGCAGATAACGGGCAGCCTACCTGGGATCGCAGGCCCTCGCTCGCAGCGAGGAATCAAGACTGTGGGGTGGGTAGGTCTTTCTCGATAATCCGGGGAGAAAAGCATTTCAATAATCCGAGAAAGACTGTATTTTGAGACTGTAATCGGATACCTCCTGAGACCCATTAAAAGTATCCTAGGTTTTTGTTCCCCTGATAAAGGATCTATCGATCCCTCCGTTTCTCCATCGAACGGCGCATACCCAAAATCTTTAGGAAAGGAGCCTACATCGTAACCAGCTTGATACTGATCATCATCATCCTGCGACGATAAAATTGTTATTAATGTAAAAATTAAAGCTATTACACGAAGATAAAAATGTATCGCTCATATATGGAATATTCTTTCGTTTATATTTTTCTTTACATAAAACGTCCATAAGCATTTACATAAAATATAAGGATTTAGTCGAGCAAGAAAATGTACAACTAAACGTGGAATATAATTTTATCAGCATGAAACATGACATCAGTTAATATCAACAAAGATTTGAGTCATCAATGCACTTACCATATTCGTACCACTTGTGATACTTTATTTATTTAAAATGCCTTTCTTTCAGGATAGACTTTCAATTCACAACAGCCACAATATTGCAACGCACACTGAAGAGAGCATTAAAATAGCTATTAACACTCAACACAGACAAGACATATCTTTGTTTATAATCGTGTGGAACTGTATATAAGTGATTTCCAGCAGTTTGATACAATATCAATGTGGGCGGCGATTAGACTAAAATATGACTAAGTGGATACACAGAAATAAACATTCACTTTCTATGATTTAAGTCTCCCAAGCAGCCAATAATAAATTGAAGTTTATATTGCACAATAGAATAACAACATTCGTAAATTCTTTTTTGTATTATAAAACAGATCCTGCTCTCTTGTCTCAGTCCATTAGAATTTTAATGCCTCCGCTTGGCGCCTCCTGCAGCGACAGAAATTAAATGTACGTAATAAAAATATATTGCAACAATATCTCGTAGTTCCATTCCATGTAGCTGGCTACTTATACACCCAATTGCGATATTGAACATTGAATCAGCGATGCAATGAAAATAGACATAAATGGCAACTACCAACCGCGTAACAGGTAACTGCATACATCGTAATGGCGGTAATGGCGCTGTCGCCATCTTCTTCACCGCACCTGCGGCGGACTTCGCGCGCCTCGTGTGTTTCTGTTTGCGCGAAAAACGTGTACAGAACGAAATGGAGTGAACGCGAGACCGCAGAGTGATTTTCCACGGGGCAAGATCGTGCTGAATGTCTTTGTAAAACATGAGAGTGATCGCCGCTACTGTGTAACTATATTTTGCAGGCTAAGGGGCTAGGAAAAGTCCGGATATGGCAGATATCTCGAATTCCACAGTGTTTACAAACGATGCATCCACCACTGGTGCTTCCGATCTCCTTCAGCAAGCGTTCCAGCAGGTCGTGGACGATGACGACCACGAGAACGAGTTCGTGGCATTCTTGCAGAACGACGACAATGATTCCGAGACCATCCACTTGACCCCGGAGCAAGCGGCGGCCTTAGGGCTAACCTTCGAGGTGAACTCAGGCGAAGAGGTTATGTATCACATAGATCACGATAATACCATCCCACACCTGCAAGAAAGCCTCTCCGCGAAGGACGAGATCAATGTGCCGAATCACGATTCCTTATCCCCTCCGGATTCTATAACGATCGATCAGTTGAACTATCAGCCCGAAGAAGCGCAAAAGTCTGGCAACGGCGATTTGATTAAAACAGAATGCATTGATTTCCAAGAATGGCACATGCAGAAGGTCTCGCAGAGCGATCAGATCCACGATCAAGTACTCGAGAGCGATCTGTCGCTGGAGAAGATAGATTTAACTGGTCAAAGCCACGAGTCTCAGCAGCTAATCGAACATCAGAGTAATATCATTCAACACAGCTCGAGCGCGCAGACGATAGTTTTGGAGCAACCTAAAGTACATGCGATAAAAGCGGACATCGTTAAGAGTATCCATGAAAATGACCTACAATATACTATCGAGGATAGCGTAACGCAAACTCAACTCCACGCGATACCTACTTCACAAGCGCAGATATTACAAAAGCTGCCCGTGATTTTACCATCCTCGCAATTTATTCTCAAGCCTGCACAAACTATACTGAAGCCAGCCAAGAATATTAGATTACTTCAAGGCTCGAACAAACTTACTGGCGCGACAGTTAATTCCATCAACACTGTACATTCGCTTAATACAAATTCGAATCCCAATTCTATGTTACTGTCGAAAGCTACAATATTGAATAACTTATCGCCGCAGATACTAAAAGCTACTCCCATAACTGCTCAGTTGTTAAATACCACTGGCATCTCTGCGCAACTGTTAAATACTTCTCAAATCTTAGCAGGCGCTTGTGAGATACAAAATCAGTCTGTAAATGCATCGCATATCGCGAGCACTTTAGTAAATACCACAGGGGCACAGCAAAACTTTGTCACTTCCCAAATACGTCTGTCTCCGATCGTAAAAGCATCCCAGCCTCTCCAAAGAGGAAGCGTTCAACAATTTCTAACTCCGGTGCTAAAAGGTGCGTCAGCTGTGTTTCCAAAGTCGAATCAGATTTTAAACAATAGCAGTGTAGCAGCGGCTATTCCTGCGCAGCTCTTGAAATCAGTACAAATACCTTCTCAATTGCTGAAAACTAAAGCGGCAATTGGGAAGAAAACAACTGTAATGACTGGCCTACCAAAAACTACGATTAATTCTAATACACCAGTCGTCCTTCGAGCTGCGTCGATCGTTAAACCTCAAGATTTAAAAGCGGCGACGACAACTTCCACATCTATCTTAAAACCAACTCAAATATCTTCGACGCCTATATCCATTCTAAAACCCCAAGCAAAAATTGCATTCAATAATACGACTAAACAGAATGTAACTATCGCGACCCAGAATGTTGCTAACGTCTCAAATAATTCACAAAACACTTTGCAAAAGACATCTGTAACTCAGCAGAGTGCCACGTTTGAATGCGCTAAGCCAGGACAGAATGACACTATAAAGCAGAAACTTAATTTCGTAGTAAATGGCACAAACCTTAAAGTAAATAAGAAAGCTAAAAGTACTCCCGTTAAACCTGCAACGATAGTAAATGAACCTACAGATACATCAAAGCCACTGGGTTCTAGTGAAAATCCGATTCAAATCGTTCAACAAGGCCAAACATTTCATAGGTACGTGAAATATGTTTGTGCATATTTTCAATGGGTGCCCGCTTCATAACATCGCTTATATTCATTCTAGCATGCAACGTCTGACACCAACACAGTTGAAGCAAATTGTTCATGTTTTGCAACAGCGCAGTCAAGAAGCAGCCGCGTCGAATGAGAGAGTTGTGTATAGGTCAGTATATACAGACCCGCTGATCATTTATCCTCAAATGCTGTGTCTAAAAGCTTCACCTATATATTCAGGGTTGTATTTCCCGAAGAACTGGATTTGCGAATTCGGAATCCAGGAAATTTACTAAAGAATCGCGGTGGAAAAAGGGGCAGGCCAAAAAAGAGTGCTGTTAGACCTTCCTTACTTCCTCCAAAACCACCACCCATTCCTGACGAAGAACAGGAAGAATTAAAGGTAGAGTTGTTTTATCTATTTATCTTATCAAATTGCAACTGTTTCATAATTCTAACGTACCGATACTTCCATCAGGATGAGAGGAAAAAAGTTGTAGCAAGGACCCGTTCTGGTAGACTCTCCCGACCTCCCAGACACATGGTTCGAGATTACAAACATTTGCATCATTTAGATTTCTTGCAACCGGATTTAGATGACTCGGATGGAGGTTATAGCGATTACAATACTAATAATGACAAACTGGAAGAAGAAGAATCACCTAAAGAATTACTGACGGGGTTAGAGGTACCGAAAAGGAAAATATCAGATCACTTCAGGTGTCCTACGTGTAATAAAATATATTTGGGACGTACTCGCATGGCGAGGCATTTTGAGATGCACCCAGATCACGGCAGCCCTGAGCAATTGCCGCCCCCGACACCTGAGCCCGAACTAAAACAAACTACAGGGCAAGATCCTTTGAAGCGTAAGGGAAAGAAGAGAGGTCCTTGGGCTTACGTTACGCCCGAAGCCAAATCAGAAAGGCGTCAAATAAAATTAAGGGAAGCAATATCTGTGTGCGAAGATCTCGAAATAACAAATATAGCTGCAAAGCCGGTACTTAACGCACAATCGCTGTTCGACTTATTAGTGCTAAAGTCTGAGAATAATGTAAGAAACTTCCTGGCTGAATTGAAGCAGTTAATGGGCAAAGTGAGGGAGAAAGCCGGAACAATGCTGACAATTGCTAATGGTAGCGATGAATCAAATAAAGATTTAATCGATATCAGCGAAGAGTCACTCTGCGATGCTCTAGGTCTTAACCCTGGCTTGTATAGGATTAACAACGAAGGTCTAAAGAAAGTCGATACACCTGTTTCGACCACCTATGAAAATGGGGAACCCCCTCTTAAAATTCAGAAAACAGATAATTGCGAAGAGGCTAAAGAAAATATAGAGGAGCGAATGTCTAGTGGATTTTCAGAAAGCTCAGATCTCAGCGTCTCTGACTTTTTAAGCGACAGAAGAACCGACACTGTGGCAAATCCCACTTGCCCGGAAGTGTTGTCAGCTTTAACATTGATGCGAAGGAATCCCAGTCCCGTGGATAGCGCGGAGAGTAATAAATCCAGCAACGTTTCGAAGCTTTTAATTTCAAATCCAGAGATTCAGAGTCAAATCTCAGATAATCCTGGATTCCAGAAAGTGGACATTACTTCACCTAAGAATTCGAATTATCAGAAAGCGGAGGCGCACAAAGAAAGCTTCGCGAAATTAGGGAACGGTTTGGGAGCATCGAATTTCTGTAAAATTGAGGGTAATTATGAACAATCGAAGCTAGATCATTTAGAGGAAACTTTCATAAAATTAGAACCAACCGAGCAGGGTTTCGTTAAGTTAGAGAATGGTGCTATGGAGGCTTACGCGAAGCAAGACGCTCGGAATTTCGAGAAAATGCAAAATGGTTTGGCTACCATGGAGAATGGATCTCAGAATTTTGCTAAAGGGTTCCAAAAGTTGGTGTCTAAAATAATCCCTATGACTTCGTCCGATATAACTTGCGTGAAAACTCAATCGGCACCGTTAGACACAGTCTCTTGCAAGATAATGCCTGCCACTTCTAGTTGCAAAATAACAGACAATATACCTATACTTCAGGACACGGTACCAATAATCTCCAGTAATTGTGATACTAGTATATTTGGCAGCGCAGAGAATTTAGACATGTCGAAGATAACTCAGTACGATCACATTGCACATTTAGATATTTTAAATACGAGCGGGGTGATAGATAAGAACTTATTAATCGATGAAAAGTTAGTCGAGCAATTGCATCTAGTAGACCAATCGAATTTAGTTGACGAACTGGTGTCCGAACGGTTGAAAAACATTATGCCGGATAACATTTTGGAAAACAATTTGATACCAAATAATTCGAACTTGGATACGGACCTCGACTTCGATGCGTTAAGCGAGGAATTTAATAGGAATACCAGAAGTTGATTCACGGATGATTATGCGCAACATGTTCCTAAACAAATTGAAATAATGTGTATAGTGTATAAAAATAGTGAACTTATACAATTATTTGAAATTGCATACGTACGCGTATACATATATTACACAGCGGTGTAGATATTTTTTTATAGGATTTCTGACAGTATCACGATCAATATAACTTCCTTATTTCAATGAAAGAATACCAATATCATAGTAATATAATATCTTATATTCTGGTATGTGTATGTAAATAAGACTGTTCTCGCTGTATTTATTATGTGTAATGTATATTCCGTTTAGAAAAAAGGCAATATCAATAGATTTAAAAAAGAAAATGTATCCATGTTACGCAAAGGACCTTCGATTTCTTTTAAACTCTTCGGTGTAAGAAGAAATTTTTGCTAGGATACTTCAGTATTCTTTCTCGTTTTTGGTAAACGGTCTTTCTAGTCGTGCACCTAGGTGCCGGCTAATAGGTTGACATTTAGATTAGTTTTCTTTTCTTTTTAAAACCCACAGTCGTACATTAACGAACCAGGAAATAAGAAACTAGACTTGTTAGAATTATACATGGAATATTATGAGACATAAAGCTGTTTTTTTTCTCTTCGTAAATGTAACATTTCATAGCTATTAATCATACGCAATCAGTCACAATTACGAAGACATTTTTTTAGTTAGTACTATAAACATGATCATGCACAAATTACTTTACAATTCGATGTTACCTTTCTACATCTATGATGATATTCAGTTTTTAATCAGATAATATAATATACTGGGTAATGTTTGATAATTTCAGTGATTCTACGTACAGTTTTATCTTTAAAAGAACAACCCGCACCTCGGGACCCGGTGCGAGTTGTTTTCAAAACGGGCGGTCTATTTGGTTTGCCGTGGCGAATCGGGAGAACACGCGACAGCGACAAGCCATAAATCGAGAACGGATTTATACTCGCCGCGGCAACTACGTAAGAAGTAGCGGGGGTAGCGACGAGCTCTTTTTAGGGCAGACGACGCGGCCTTTTTCTGAGACAGCGCTGTATTAGTTCATAATAATGAGCATTGTATTTACGTTATATCGGTGATTCCATCATGGCTATAGAAAACTATTGGAAAAATGCAATAACTTTGGAAATTATGAGCAACTATTTATGAATTCAAGCGGATTGTTTACAGGTTTTATATGAAATACTATAACATTGAGAATACTTTGAATACCAGGATAATAATTCCATCCATATTGTTATAGCATTTATGTACAGCGCAAATTATTAATTTTGTATTTATCTGTAAATATGTATTATACATATATAAGAAGATATTGATATAATTGAACGTTAATGGCACTAGTAACCATTAGATTACTTAGGATTAATTACGAGGTATATTAATTTCGCAGGCTTGGTTCCTTGTATCCGAATGATACATTCTTTAGAATCTGCATTTGCAAAGAAATTTATAATACGTTTGTGCTGGTCTAAATTCATATTAATTTCTTTAGTGATCTCAGGTACCAATTGTAAACAGAATGTCATGATTCACTTTGGATTCTGAGGATATATGTATATCGATTCCATATTTTCTTTCCTCTTTTGTGTATCTATACAGATGGTATTTAAAAAGCCACAAATAAATGAACATTCTATAAATCCTTGGTTTATTTCAATAGTCTTAAGTGATTGCATAATACAAAATGATAATTACCATGGACATCGAGTGATTTTTTAAAGTAGGAAAATACTTACCTGAACATGTACCAACAATAATTATAACTATCTATGCCCAGTTTCTATCAACAATGATTCCAATAACGTAGTTACACTCTCCGGTAGTAATGGCTGATGTACCCACGTGGTAAGGAATAACATTTTCCACGATTCCGTACAATGATGCGCTACGTCTTCGTAAACTTTACGTTTCACCTTAGCCTCGTTAGAGTACGCATTATATATTAATTCTGCGACTTGCCCTAGAAGAAAGAATTTTAATTATATAACAGTATAGCTTTCCAATTATAAAATATAACATTATACATACCAAATTTTACCATGGGCCATGTTGTAAATAATTTGTCCGTGCGTTTTTCCAGAGATGCGATTACTCGCATTTGGTGTGCAACTTGAGCAAGATGTTTTACAACCCTGTCCTGTAAACCAATTTTCTTTGAACCTTATTTCTCCCAGACATTAAACTATACATCTGAAACATCTGTTACCAGCTCATCGCAAACATTTTCCAGTTTATCGCACTGCTCTTGTAGGTTTTGAGAGTACGATTCGTCCTGTTTCTCTTGGGTTATATTCCTCAGCAATGTTACCCCCTGCAAATGAGCTGCGTTCCATTGTTGCACACTCGCATGAATGTCTGCCGCTAAATCTCGTACGTGGCGAGCGGAACCAGTCAAATTCCTTCCCTGCGTTGATTTTGTAGACACTATTTCTATAAGTACAAGTTAGAGCTTGAGTAATTTGAATCTAGCTTTAGATAATATTTTACATAAAGCGGTTAATTTATGGTACCAGCTTCATTGATTTCGACGCTTACTACTGACTGGAGAGAATTGTTCCTTGGTCATCATTCTCGTGCAAGGCTCTCTTGTTTTAGTAGTACCAATTGGAGTGGAATTGTGTTCTTGGGTACATAAACACGATGTTAATAAACAGGAAGCATTACTGCCACTTAATGATTATATAACAAATGGAAATATGTGTTTACAAATATCCATGTTTATTTAGTTAAAATTACAATACAATTGAAGATATTCGAGCTCATGAAATTTAAAATAATTATATCACACAGGAGGCCTCGCGTGGCAACACGGAGCGTGCTCATGGATTATTAATGTTCAACGTATGTGCTCGACAAACGCAAGAGAAATACAAATTTTCTATTTGTAACAATAGACTCACGCTGATTTGAAATACTGCCTTCTTGGTTAATTATCGTAACAGTACTTAAGTTTTTTTTAACGGGAAGCAACCAATGACAATGCTTCCGTTAAGGAACCTAAATAACTGTCCATTATCAGAAAACACGAGTGGTGGGCAGGAAACCAAATATTATAACGTTATTTTAATGTTAATCCCTTTACGTTAGGTGTGCAAAGTAGGTTTGCAGAATTATTGCAATAATTAATGAAAATTTTTCGTTTGTATTTAAAAAACAACTGTGTAAAAGTGTGAGGACACAGATGGCGCGCGCTTGTTACATGCGCGTGCGCGCTGTACGATGAAATTTAAAACGTTCGCGCAATTTCTTAAACAAACAATTATTTCGTTTGTACTTCGATGAATAAACTGGCGACACTCGTTCTGAACAAGATTCAGCTTTAAGTGTATTGAATAATAAATGATTTATGCTGTATCGCCGGTCTGAGAAAGTAACCAAACAATTGGCGGGATCGAAGTACAAGTTCGAAACGTTTGAATTTTCTTTTTCCGCTGAAGAGTTATATTAAGTAAAGATGTATGGCGAAACGATTTTCTTTCTTGTTTGAGTATTATTCGCATGGTAAAGATCATTGCGAAATATAATTATGTATACGGTCACCTTTCCCAGGAAAAATGCTTGCATAAGACTTAAGAATAAGCATTGCGACATTTAATTCTGATTCGATCAGTTATACAGGGCGTTTCAGAACTATAAACGCAGAATGAACTACTTCGCGGAAGTTTAAAAGGATACATAATTATCTTTTCTTTTGTAAGTGAACACGTTGTTTTTAAAGCGTTTCTATGTACAATGTTTTAACCGACCTTAAAAGGGAGGAAGTTATAGATTCGACCTGTATGTTTTTTTTTATGTTTGTCAAGGGCATTTAATGGACACAAGGAAGTTCGAACCAGCAGTTCTTTATAAATAAGAGGTTTATTAACACAACATTCTCAACTTTACGGCGAATAAGTGACAAGGCTGACTTCCTGGTAGGTTCTGAGAGTTAGTAAAAATCTTGTGGGATTTTAAAGGCCAGCTGGGAATTACGAAGGTTACGTCTAGGTGACATGTTCTTGTAAAACGAGAAAGCGAAAAATATTTGTAAGCTCTGAGTAATTTCAGAGGCGAGTACACTAAATACAGCAATTTTAAATCTCGGAATATTCCCAAAGCAGTGCCACTTAAATTCTATTTTTCCACCCACTTATACGTGAAGGGTTTGGGGGAAAAAAATGGAAATGTCACGAAACAGCTTTATCGAGAAAATACTTTAATTCTTTGGTCTATTAGTAAAGAAACAGGGTTCAATGAATTTAATTTTCTTTAATTTTCTTCTTAAGAATTTTTTACAAAGAACCCATAAATTTTATTTATATTATTCAGTTTATTGCTACATGCTTATTGATATTTAAACTGTCATTACAAATTTTGTCAATAGAGAAAAATGGAAATCAAACGCAGTTGACTGTTTTAAAGTAATCGTGAAAAAAAGCATGGGATCACTGCGGCCATGGTTAAAAAATATAAAGAGATTCTTTATTTATATGCCTTTGGCTACAGTCGGCAGCAGAATGATATAAAAATATTGAAAATTAAGCAAATGGCGGCGGTTTCAAAATTAAGTTTCGATTTTCGCAAATTTTTTCAATTTTAAAGGTCTGTGAAAGTTTAAGAACAAATTATTTTATCATAATTCTGGTAGGGATACAAATACAGAATCTCTTTATATTTTTTAATCATGGCCGCAGTGATCCCATGCTTTTTTCACGATTACTTTAAAGCAGTCAACTGCGTTTGATTTTCATTTTTCTCTATTGACAAAATTTGTAAAGATAGTTTAAATATCAATAAGCATGTAGCAATAAACTGAATAATAATCAAATTTATGGGTTCTTTGTAAAAAAAATCCGGAATAACGCGACAAAAATGCCTCGTCAGACCAGAATATCGGTACGCTCCGGTCAAAACGTTTGAAACGTGATTTTCATGAATTAAAACGAAAGAAACCGAAGAAACATACAGTAAAAAAACCTTTTTGGACTTTATTACTACATATTTGAAGAACAAATAAAAAATGATTGTTTGAATTTTTTACATTTTTGCATTCGATAGACAGCATTCATTGTACCACTGTAGAAATTCGAGCTCTTGATGGGCGCCATCAGAACTCGTGACAGAGTCGTATTAAATAAATATTCATAAAATATATGTGAATGGTTATCGCTTTATTCGTTTTCATTGTAAACAAACAATCCGGCGGATTTTTAGGACACGTTTAAACAGAATGTTGCAAAGAAGCACGTTGTTCTACGCATACATCTGCCCATAAAAAATAAATGAGTGATCCAATATTACTCTTTGCGCACAAGGCGATATCCATTCACATATATTTTAAGAATATTTTTAGTTTCTTTATTCCAGACAATCCTGTCACGAGGTCTGATGGCGCCCGTCAGAATCCCTAATTTCTACAGTGGCGCAATGAATGATGTAAATCTAATGCAAAAATTGATAAAATTCAAACAATAGTTTTTTGCTTGTTTTCCAAATATGCAGTAATAAAGTGAACAAAGCTTTTTTACTGTATGTTGTTCAGTTTTTTTCTTTTTAATTCAGAGCAACAACAGACCAACCGACATTAAAAAATTTTTTTTTCCTATTTTATATGGTTAGTAGAGCTTATTGGAACACGTTATTGCTACTAATTAAATTTCGAAAAAAAGTGGGTTAGTCCATTGTTGCTCTGACTGCTTCATTTCTCGTTTTGCCTTGACCGCAGAAGCTTGCGCTTGGGCAAACAGTGGAGACATTCCGTATTTTTTTCCAACGCAAAGTGGACATTTCCTGTTTTAATCAGTACACCAAATTTTTAACGTTATCTTACGGGGGTAACCCGTACTTTATAACTTTTTAGGATTAAGGTAGCACTTCAGTGACAATCTTAGCCAAAAGTTAATCCATTTCCAAGATATTAAAAAAGCTTTTTCCTGTGATGAAAACCAGTCAGAAATGGCAGTGGTGTTTTTTTTATCGCAAAGTCAGTTGAATTTGTTCTTATTTTTTATGTTATTTTGTCAATTTATTGAATATTTGATGATTTGTCATTAACTTGTTTGTTGGACTGTACCTGAAATGCAACTGCTACAAATGAAATAATCAAACTATAATTTTCCTTTTTACGTACACAAAAAGCAGTGAAAAGTGTGCCAATGTGTTGTATTTGGTGAGTGTTGATCATATATATCTTAATTATATTAATAAAACTCTTATATGTACATAATCTTTATCCTTTTCCGTGTCATTTTCTTTCATTTAAACAAAAACTATAGAATCAATTGACCGGAATTTTTGTGACAATTTTGTTCAATGTTTGATCTTTCTGTACACAAGATTTCAAAAACTTTGGCCTATTATTTCCCTCTTAATTTTGTAGTTATATTCTCAATATTGCGTTTTCCCATAAGAATACATGTTAAATTGAAAGTTAAATAATTTGAAAACTATCGAATCAATTTTTCTAAAATTTTGCAGAAGATTTTACTAATGCATAAAGATTGATGTCTCCAATTTTCAAAGATTTTCGCTTATTTTGAACGTTACTGAAGTACATCCTTAAACAGTTCTGTAGCCCCAGTTGCCACCAGCAAAACACGTTATAAGTCGCGAAATCACGAAACATGGGCATTCCCCGTTTTCCCCCTAACTCTCCACTTGTGCTCTCCCACATCGAACGCAAAATTCCCCCTCTTAGTACACCCGGTATACAACTATTACTGCTTTCTTTATTTTCCATTTCAGGAGGTGAATGGAAGCTCCATCCAGTTTCGCAGAAGCTCCCACGGCCAGGGAACAAGGTCACGCAGGTAAGTAAAATGGCAGTCGTCGTGCGGGCCGCGGCCGCGTCCCGATCGTAAGCGCCGGTGGCTCGCCGAAAATTACAGGACCCGAAAGGGGGGGCCCGGGGAGGGCAGAGCCGGCAGAGTGAACGCGCGTGCTCCGCGTCGCTCGGTGGATCGTCCGAAGCGAGTCCTGCACGGTCGTCGTCGGCGCGTGTCGCGTGAACGCCGGCTCTTCGTGGTGGCCGCGAGTCTCCGAGCGATCCCGTCGGCCGGTGTACTCGCCAGACCAGACCTCGCCTGGTTTGCGGTAAACGCGCTACGCTCCGCGCCCGTTGATCACGCGAGCATCCTCCGCCAGCGGTGAGCAAAGATCCTCCATCCTCGACTTCTTCTTCTTCTTCTCGGCTTCGGAGGAGGACCACCCGAACCAGTCGAAGCGCGGCGCACAGGTGGCACAGCGTCCGAATTTTCGGTGATAAACCACGAATTCCAGTACCATTCCCCACCCCCCCCTCCCCCCCTCCCCACCCCCTTACGCGGTGGACAAACAAAAACGACGGAGTGGTGACGTAACAACGCGGCATGATAATAGATACGGACGCGGTTGGCTATTCACCATCAGATAAACGGATCGAAATCGTGGCCGGAATTCGGCAACCCGTCGACGGGTCTGAAAAACGGTTCAGTCGGCGTTGGACACCCCGTGCGAGATCGTCTCGGCGGCAACGATGAAAATGGAGGTAAGTGGCGCGGGGCACGTCGTCCTCGAAACGTGGGGGACCAACGGCTCGGGTGGAAGAGCCTATGTTCGAGGATTGTTTGTTTGGTGCATTCTGTGGAGCCGCCTATTCCGTCTGGGCCCAGTCAGGTGTCGCTCTCTATCAATATTTTTGCCTTCCCGACTCGTAGATTATAGTTAGCGCCGGCGGCGACACTGTCGATAATTGGGGGGGAAGGCCACGGGGACCTCAAAGCTGTTGCGTGTTTATATTATTGACAACCAGTGGTTTTAATCGCGTGGTCGCCTGTCGGAACGCTGCGGGTTGTTTGAGAAAGTGTCTTAGAAAAGATGTCACCGCGGCTCCGTGCGTTAATTTACGTCCACCGATCTTTCCCTTTGCTCGAAAGCCACCGCCGAAATGAAAAATGCGGTAATTCACACGTGCCGGCGCTCGGTGATCTCGAAAAACTGGTCAGACCGCTATTCAGATCGGCTCGTACGCGATTTTCGTGCGAGGCGCTTTCACGCGGAAAGCCGGATTTTCGATTTCGATTAATCGGAGGGAAGGGGGACTTTTGCGAGGATGCTTCATTTTGCTTCTTCCACTTCGTCCTGCTTTCTTTGGGCCAATTTGCTTGAAAGGGAATATGTGGGTTCAGAGTTACCGGTCGGGATCAAATTCTGCGTGTAGTTAGTGAATACTACACGTACACTGTTGTTTAAAGTATTAGGACACTTCTATGTGGAATAATTGTGAAGAATGTTGCAAATTTATTGAAGGATTTTATACATTTTTAGTTTATTTGTATTAAATATATTTTGTGCAAATACAGCAGGTGAGCTAATATTTATGAACGATAGTGTAATTATGTATTAAAAGTTTAAAGATCAATACACAACATTTTTTGAGGGAATCGAATTCAACGTTTTGTATTTACTAGAGCACTAATGAAACAGTAATTGCGGTGCAATGACAGTGAGTTTTAATTGCCTAGTAGTGAACTACTTTTACTACGTCCAAGTACATACACGCTGTTTTTATTTATTTAGGAATTATCCCAGATGGCGTTGTTTGACGTGTAAATCTATGCACAGGATTCGAAACAAGCAAATCTTAGAATTCAATTTTTTCGTGAGATTTTTTGAGCCGGATGGATAATACGATCCGATCTTTTGTTCGATTTTTATAGATTAGTGATACGATTTGTCTAAATCAGTCTTCGTGAATCGATTTTATATTAGTTCATTCAATAGTTTCGTATCTTTCGAAGTATCAATACATTGAAGGTGAGATTGTATTTAATTCCTTTCAATAATTTTTAACAAACATTTCCTACTTTTGTGATCGCAAATAAATTCAGTAGATCTTAGAATTACATACTGATCTTATTTATGCGTTAAGAATATTCCATACTTTTCAATTTTCTTCTTTCGGTGCAAATAGAAACCCCGAATCGACAATTCTAAGTTCACTGATAATTAAAATAAAACACTTTCACAGAATTCCAATCTTTTCAAAATACTTCACAATCAAACATCTATAGTCAATACCTCTGAATACCTTTCAAGTTTCCATAAAAACACCTTCATCAAAAATCTCTCAAAAGCTAAAATCCTCCGATAAACTCCATGGAATAGAACGCAGAAAAAAAATCACCATTTAAAAGCCAAAAACGTTGATAAGCTAATTGTACACTGGAGTTGTCCGATTTGGCATCTGGGACCGCGCCGAATTCGACGATATCTCGCAACGGCACTAGGCGAGCATCAGCTTGTGGACAAACGTAATCCAAATGCAAACTCACGGCTGCATCTGGCTGGCCTGGCGGGCGCACTTACGCCGAGGAACCGGTATCCTGCACTTTTTCGAAGCGCGCGCTGGAGCGATTTTTTTTACGGGCGACTCACCGTGTTGCCTGCGATCGAATGTAAGACAGAGGCTCCACAATGTTCCCGCAAATTGCCCGGGGCTGAATATTTATTAAATTCCAGCGGACGGCAATTATCGCGCTGGCGGTGTCGCGCGTGTAAGCGGATTGCATTTCTCGGTTGGCGTTCGATGGATCTTTCGAACTTAATTACGCGCGAGGTATGTGGGTCGTCGTTGCCTTTGGGTGTAGTCCCCGTTCCCGCGGCGGTTCGACAGGTGTTTCGACGCCAGGCATAGCAAATTAAACCAGCTGTTGCGTTTCTCGCCGCGCTATCCCCTAACGACGGCGATACCGTTCGAGAGCCACGGCACCTCGAAGCGGCGAGAGATCTAGCCGACAGAGCCCCGCAAGCTCGGCCATTAAAACTTGAAAAACTTTCGACGCTCCGAGGACCGTTGTATAAAACATGCACAATCACAGCGTATGCACAATTCCACGCGATCTCGGGAAGTACGTCCACTTAAACCTTAAAGTGTCACCTAGGAGTCTCTAACGGTAAATGTACCGCACATCAATTACGATCGATGGTGATCCATTAGCACCCCTCCTACCCTCTTTAATTAGGAGTGCAATTAGCGGGCCACTAGCTGATTGTCACATTCAAGGGGACCCTGCAGCTGTGCCCCGGGGAATTTTAATGAAATTTTTCCAACCAAGCGGCTCGTGTTCAAACCCTGTCATCCTAATTTTTTTTTTCTTTTTTTTTAACTCTTACTTTGAATAATTACATTTCATACTGCTTTGTTTCATAAATATTGTAATTTTTTTAACATAAATTTTATATGTAAACATGGTAAAAATGTATAACTTTTTATACACGTGCAAACGTAAATGGTGCATGCAGTGGTTCACACCTATAATCGTGCTCTCTTTAAAATCCCATAACAATTTTAAGATTCGTCCAAACGACTTGAGTTTTTTTGAGAACCTAGAAGGATCAGTTTGCGAAGTGGCGTGTCTCATCTTTTTTTAAAAAAATGCAATTGGTCGGAATAGCAAAAATATATTAAGGGTCGTTTTTCAACGTTTTTCTGAGCCTGTAATGAAAGTTCAAGAAACCCGTTTGTAGATTTCAAAATCCCGAAATTCCTGAAATCAGTGATTTTCGACCTTATCCTGCGATCTTTAAACCTTTTTAGCTCAGAGCAACGTTAACTGATTTTGATGAAATTTTCAGCATGTAGGGTAAACTGTACTAATGCTGGCACTGCACTAACCATTGGCACTCCTGATTAAAAAGTCAAATATTAAGAAGCACAAGCTTAGAATGTACTTTTTTACAATTTCTTATTTTTGTTTCACAACAACACTGCAAAGTCCAGTTAGATGTTTTCTAAAAATTTTGATAAGAGGTAGGTAACTATATTTTGTTGCTTTATAATTAAATAATGGATTGAAATGCAGATTTACTAACTGTTGTAGGTATTTAATAACGAATGAAATAGTCTGTTTAAACACTTTATAGATTGTTTTTAACTACATATGTTTTCCTATACAACCTCAAATTTTAGGGTGCCAATGATTGTACTTTTAAGCCTCTTTTTGTTTTTCATTGAATATTTTTAAAATTAAACACTTAACAGGTACTCGAGATATTTTATTTTAATAAGAAATCCATAAACATTTATAATAACTGAAAATTAAGACCATACAAAAGCTTCAGAAAAAAATATAGACATTCCAATTGGGATTTCCTACAGTTTACCCTATACAATTTACTGAAATCTACAAACGGGTTTTTGAATTGTCATTGCAGGCTCAGAGAAAAGTTGAAAAAGCGATCTTTACTATTGTTTTGCTATTCCGATCAATTGCAATTTTTTCTCAAAAGGACATAATATTAGGATAGATAGGCAAATAAATAGTTGTAAAGTTAGGCAGACGTATGTATGTGTATTGTAAAGAAAAATTTTATATTAAACGTATAATTTACAGTGTCTTTATAGTACACGTATGTACCAGTTATGTTTCCGCATGTATAGAAAGTAATGTATTTTTACCATGTTTATATATAAAATTTATGTTGAAAAATTACAAATATTTAGGAAACAAAGCAGTATGAAATTTAATTATTCAAAATAAGAGTTAAAAGAAAGGGAAAAACAAATTAGGATGACAGGATTTGAATCCGAGCCGATTGGTTGAAACGTAGGTAAACAGTGCGTACTAAGATACGCACTCACCCAACTCGCTTTCTTGAAACATGTTTAAATTGAACTCCTTTTACGTTTCACATATCGATTGTTTATAAAAAATGCTCATAGGCATAAAATATTTTGCAGGGGGTCATCCAGTTGACCTACAGATTCATTTCCTAAAATTTCATTAAAATCCCCGGGGCACAGCTGCAGGGTCCCCTTGTCAGCAGATGTAACCGCGTATTCTCGTTATCGATGACGCAGCAAGAGCCACTGGCGACCTCGAAATTTAGTGTCCTTCGAAGCGGCGTGTATCATCGGGTAGGAATCTTAAGTCGGTCAATGGAGGCGGCGATGAAAAGTCGGGAGGTTAACGCCGAAGGAAGGAGAGGCAGGAAGATCCGTGGCCCATTTTTTTTTTTTTCTTTAGAAAGGAAACAGGCACGGGTTACAGTTAAGCAGCCGTACTAGTCGCCGTTCAGTTTTCAATGAGCAGCATTCCTGACCGCCGGCCGACTACGGCTGCTCACCTGGAAACCCTTCGAGAACTCGTTTCAGTAATATTCGGTTCCTACGCGGAAGTGCGGACGAAACACCTGAGCGAGCCTGTCCGTTCCCATCAGTGACGAAAAGTCAGGCTTCTACCCTTCCTCGTGGCCATCCCGACGCCGGGCTGCGCACCCACGCGCATGCAATTCCGGGGATCTAGTTCTCGGCGATTCTGCGATACGTCCGCCCACTTCCGATTATCCGGGGACTAGGAGCTGGCTGAGAGGCTGAGTTGCGGGTCTGTACTTGGATTTGTAACGTGGCTTCGTGTAACTTTTGTGGCTTTAATCGCCTGGGCTTGATTCTGGAGTTTTACGGGTTAAAGATGTATCGGACCTATCTTCAAAATGCTACCAAGCTGATGAAAATTTGTGAGATTGCTATTTTTAATCTTCCTGATGTGCTCCAACAATTTTAAACGAATTCACTAAATGTTGAAGAAATGGTACCAATGTTTTCAATTTTTTTTTGTACATGTAGGGTATGGAAAGATGAAAATATCTGCCGAGTTTCGATTGTTTTCACTACACCGTTTTAAAGAAATAAATTATAACTGGAGAAAATTGTGAAATCCGGGCATTTTCACTGCCAAAAGTTTAGCAGATAATGCTTGAAGAAGCATTTGTAAAGTGAGAAATACCTTTCTAGGAGTAAAAATAAGACTACAACTGTCGGTCGAGTTCCATATATCTAAATTTACTAGTTCATATACTTTTGTCTAATATTGTAGGTTCGATACATCCTTAAGGGAATTGGGGAGTTGAAATGGTAAACGGTGTAAGTGTCAGAAAAATAATTTTTTAGTGTAAATGGACGCGAATTCTATGGGGAATGCGGTGACAAAAGTTATGTGTTAGAATAAATTATTATAACTGTTAGGGCTATCGCAAGGTAGAGATAAAATCTTAAGTGCCAACTTTGCTGTAGTGAAAAACGACGAAAGTGCCATCAATCTTCACGGCCGTAATCCTTTTATTTCCCACTAAATCTGTTGAAAGTCCATAAGGATAAAATTAACGATCCAGTTGAGATAAACGAGTGACAAACGATGCAAGTGACAAAATGAACAAACATGAGTTTATTGGTTCTACCGAATATTTTAACTACTGACACATCGTTTACCATTTCAACTCCTGAATTTCAGTGACGAGATACTGTGTAGTTGGTGGCACGTCTGAGGTGTACTGTTATTTGAGCAGCTGAGCCTCCAATTATTTTGAGTAGCGCGAGCAACGCGAGCCTCGATTGTCTACTCTAAACAGTGTTATCGAGTGAAAGAATGGTAGGGGAACGAAATGTGAAGTAATTATTGGATTGGAAAATGGTGCCGGGGAAAGAAATAACCATAAGGAAAATGAGAAAAAAAGAGGGCCAATTAGGGAGCTGCCTAGGGCAGTGGGCCCTTTTTATCTGCGCGTGCCAAAAATTTATAAACCATATTTGTCGAATTGCTGAAGTGTCGGACAGGTTTTAATAGGGAAAGAAATGAATGGAAAATAAATCATTGTAGAATTTTATTGAGGCAAGTTTAAATATTTACATAGATTTCATAAAAATTAACATTCAAATATAGTTTTAAATAAAATATTACAAGTTGCACTAAAAATGATTTACGTTACGAATAAAAAGGCAGAGTGAGGTTATCAAGCTGAAATAACTGTATTAGAAATAAAGGGCACAATTTGAGAGGTACGTTTCCAATGATGATATTCTTACAGGTTTTAAATTATTTATCAACTTTAGGACCAGTGACGTAAAAGGAAAGCATAAAGAATGCTTGCGAAAATTGTGCACACGTATCAGTAGAGTGTACAAATTTTATTTTATTTTATGAATTATTAAATTTCAATAAATTCAAAATGTAATCGTTCGGTTATCAGAGAAATCGATTACGCACATGTTCTGTGGACTAATTAAATATTTCAGATAATCGGGGTTCTGTAATACCAAGATAAAAGTAGCATGCCATCGAGTTATTAAATCTTTGGGTATCGTTGCCGTTAGATATCGATGCCTGACTCATACGAGGCATTTAAAAGGCGTCTATTCTAGGGTGTCGCTCGATCATCTTACGATAGAAAACAGAATTAACCTTGACTTCGATTCTAATCCAGTGACGACGATTAAAAACCTCACAATATTTGAATATACATGTTCATCCCTATTAACTCGACTACTCTATTGGGTCTTCTTTGACCCAATAGCGTTCCCATTTGCTTCACCCTACTACGGTCCTTGGATCATTTTTTACCCAATTATGCTCTCACTTTAAGATCTAGTACGGCCCTCGGGTCTTCTCTGACCCAATCGTGCTGTTATTTTAAAAATGACTGCGATCCTCGGGTCTATTTTGACCACTCGTGTTCTCACTTTAAAAACTACTCGGCACAGCTCTCGGGTCATTTCTAACCCAATTGGGTTTACATACGTTTCACCCCCACCACGGCCCATGAGTCATTTTCCACCGGGTCTCGTCCTCGCATAGTCCATAAACATGGTCCCCACTTGTTAAAAAAAACATAAAAAAGCTGTTACTAGTATCCGTGTTCCTCGTCTCTCCATTAAACTCGACCGCGGGCCTATTGTCAATGCGGAACAAGCTATCGCTAGCGATATCGATTGATAAAGCTTGATTAGAGAAGAATCGGTGGAGATAACGGCGCTGACTAGTCCGCCTGTTGCAATTAACTTTCTAGCAATTCAATTCGCGTCGTTCCGTGGTTACGGCTGGGTGGTCGGGGGAATTGGTAAGTCGAACAGACGATTCTCATCTCGCTTTAAATAATACGGGAAGTGACGACCATTATGACATCGTATCACATAACGAAAGCAACAAGCTGAGGAGCCGTGCAACGGAAAGTGTGCGTTCTCTCTGTCCTTTTTCCAGGAAGCGCGGCGAAGACCTTAGCGCACACGTCGAACAAAGGAAACCGATAGTTCACCTTGCAGGAAGCATATAAAGAATTGGAACTAGTTTGGGAGGGGTGTGTGTGTAAAACGCGAGTGTCGTGAAATGTGGTCGTTCCACTCTGCTCTCGGGATCGATGCATGCTGGTCAAGCGAGTTGCGTTAGTGCACAAGGCTGGTTGATGAATAGAAATTTAATTAGCCCAGTAAAACAGCTATAAAGTTTCGATGGTTCGCGCTAGTGAACGAGCAGAGCGCGGTTTAATCGCATGGCAGTCGCGTTCAGCTAGTTTTCCGGAATCCGCTTCCCGTTACCGGGACGATCGACGCGAGTCCGCTTGGAATTTGATTCGTCTCGCGGTTTGCATTTTTTTCTTCTCCCGCAGGACGAGGGTGCGGAGGCCCTCCAGCGCGAATAGGAAAGCACGCAGGCGACGGAGGCGCGTTCAGGTCGGTCGCACGGTTCACGTTGAAATTAGAATCGAGGTTCAAGGGGTCGGGTTGCACCATCATTAATTCAACAATCTGAAACTCGCTGGCTTCTCTAATTACGCGAGCGCGCGTGATTCTGCCTGTGTCCGTTGTGTTAGTGGGATTGGGAAAGAGTTCCCAGCCGGGGAAAAATCAGGAAAACGAACAATTACGTGGCTTGATTCATTCATCGATCATCTTCCGTCTGGTATTCGTGGAGGAGGCTTAGAATTAAATGGGAGTGAGATAACTTACAGGGGAAGATCCCGAACCCGGAGATTAAAAAAATTCTGAAACTTTGTGGATATGTAGGGGATTTCCTCCTGATTACAACGCAATTTTTTTTGCTGCCCAAAATCACTCTAAGGGGGTGAAATTAACCCCTGAAGATTCGGCTATTTTTCGATTTTCTGTTATAACTCGCGAACTGTAAGGATAGAAAAAAGTTTCGAGACAAAAGTTACTTCTTTCAATTAGATCTATCAAATAGTGAAAGTTAAATCAATTCTTTAAACAATTAGAAAAATATATACAAAAATATTAATAATGTTTTATAAAATTCGGGTTTTCGCGCGAAATCTTAACTGGATGTTTAAATTATTATGAAACAGCATAGTTTATATTTTTTTCCATACAATTTCAACTATTGTTGTATTGCGGAACTGTGCTCTGCGACAATCGAAGAACTTTTGGATCCCATTCTAACGTGCCTTAAGGTAGTTCCTAACCAACTATGCTAATCAAATTAGAGCTGGATAATAAACGATAAATATAAAGTAGTATGATACTATGGAAATAATAATAATAATTTTTAACATCATGTATATATATTTTAAAAAGTTCAATGTTAATATAAATAATTGTAATACGAAAATGGGATATTAAATTGGTTAGCATAGTGAATTGGAGCAGCAGATTTGACAACGCCGCATTCATTCGGAGCGTCTTTTATAACCAAAATGTCAGAAAAAATGTTCGTATGAATCTGAATCTTCGTCTGCTATTTAAATGTCTAAACATATCGATTGTGCGACGTTGCCACGTTCACTGCTCTACGTAGTTTCTCAAAAATTTGCACGTAAACCTATTTTTTTATGGGCATTTACGAAGAAACTATGTGGTCAGTTTTGCAGAAATTAATAAATTCATTTCCTGACATTTCGTTGTACTTTTGTGCCAATTTTGGTACATTTCTTAAATATGGTTTTCCTGTTTCAGAAGAAAAACTGAAATTATAACCATCTTTATTTGATTTCGCCCTATGCCACTGTGTTAAAATGCATCAACTTTAATTAACAATTTCTCGATAACTATGCGGTAAATCGATTTTAAACTTTGTACAAAGGTTTCTTGTATTCCAAGTTAGTTTTGTACGAAATTTGAAAGAATTCTGTAATTTAGTAGATTATTCAGGAACTACCTTAACCTGCACGACGAGGAATGTTTTTCTAATATTTATCAGGAAAATAATCGAATCTTCAGGGGTTAATTTCACCCCCTTAGAGTGATTTTGGGCAGCAAAAAAAATGCGTTGTAATCAGGAGGAAATCCCCTACATATCCACAAAGTTTCAGAATTTTTTGACTTTCCGGGTTCGGGATCTTCCCTTGTTAGAACGCAGCTGGAGGACCACCTTCGTGGTGTAGATTCTGATTTGGGAGTCGGGTTCCTAGTTGGAAATTGGACCCTAGTTGGGAGTTGAATTTCAGGTTGAAAATTCGGTTCTGGTTGAGAGTTGAGTTTCAAGGTGGGACTTGGGTTCCTTATTGGATGTTTGGTTCCTAGTTATAAGTTGAGCATTGGTTTCAGATTTGGGTAGTAGTTGAATTCCTAGATTGAACTTAAGTTCCAAGTTGAGGCTTAAGCTCCGAGTCGGGAGTGGAATTGTTAGTCGGCCCCCACGAACTTTGCCCTGTTATTTTTAATCCAACATTACAAGACGCGTCATTAACTCGATTCCATTTCGTGGCACTCGCAGGCGGAGCACAGGTTGGAGCAGCTGAAGAAGGCGACAGACAGAATACAGAAGGAGATCGAAGAGGTCACCGAGAGGGAGCACGAGCTACGAAACGTGGGTAGCATTAAAACCACGTCCCACGAGACGGTGGACTCCAAGGTACGTTTCAAACCAGCGGCGTGCGTGCACGTCAACCTGTATACTATATTCGTGTCGGCCATGCCCAAGGTCGTTGAACGATAGAAAGAAAGAGTAAATGCCTGACGGTAGTCCTTATAGGGACGAAACGCATTGGACAGACTTGTAGTTACATGTCCATGAGCGGTGAGGACGATTACGCGCGGTTGCTGAATTAATGATTCACGACGCGCGTTACTTCAATCTTCTTAGACGCGTGACGAGAATTCTTGGGTTGAAAAATTAGATCTAAAACAGCCAAATATAGTAAAACTTCAAGAGCGCGTCTTGATTCGAGGTGACGGCAACGATGTCGTGTTATTTGAAGCCCCCCTCCCCATTCAATATATTATATTTCTATACTTCTAATATATTGAAAAACCCAAAGAACTCAAGATAAATTAATTAATCAGAGTATTGCTAAACGAGCATTAATTTAAAAAATGGTATACGACAGGAACTATATTAAGGGGGAATTCTTCTGTGACATCTTAAAAAGAATCCATCTTTTCATCTTTTGAAATTATATATTTGAGAATGTACTGTTCAATTTTGAAAGTAATTTTCAAGTATTGTGGCTTTAAACGCGTTTTGCTCAAAACGTAACTTTTTCGCCTAGCGTAGGGGAAATCCGGGAGGCGTGGTCGGGCTGGAGAGTTGGTCGAGTCGCTATATTTCAGACTCTATACGTAAAAATGCGTTAAAGTGCAGACCAATTATTTCTTTAGAAGCCAAACAGTTGAATGAATAGCGTCATTTCGCTTCCTTCTGTGTTTTTTTCTGGATTTATAGGCTATGGAAGGTAAATTGAGGTTACATTTAACCTCTTTTGTCAGACAGCGGTGTACAGAATCGTATTTAAATTTTAAAATATACTTAAGTTTATTTTCGTTACTGAGGAACAATGCAGTCAAAGCATTTGGCCATCTTCTTCTCAAAGTTAACGAGAAGACCATCTCTCGCTGCAGAAAGGTGAGATGGTCAAGTTATGATTTTTATTATTTTTTATTTTTTATTATTATTTTATTATTATTTTTGTTTATTTAGGTAGGTAGTTAACTTTTTCTTTGGTGTGTTCTTTACTTGTTTAGCGTAAATAGATTAAATATCAATGAATCTGGAGGTGTAGGTATTCACTCATAAATAATTTTGCTTTATCCTTTGTTAATTTTTCATGAATAATTATGTGCGTGGTCTCTACCAACAACGAAAACCATTTCTCCCGGCATTTAGACATTCGCCATTTTGCCAATTTTCAACGTAAATTATTTATTTTGGTACGGACGATAACGATAAACATATCTACTGCTTAAAAATCTACTTGATTTTTTGTGTTTGTCCACCGTGAAAGTTCTAATCATCTGCGCCAGCGAGACACGATTTTTAAATTAAAAATTGTATAAAAATTATTTTTTATAACGAAAAAGCAATTAACCCTTCGTGGTCACACCTTCTTATAATCACAAATTTTTTATTTTCTTTTTTGCGATACATCCCCTTTGAAAGACGTAAAGGTGCGAAATTTCAAATCGAAAATTGCTCTTGGGGTACAATACACCCCGTGTGACCACGAGGGTTAAATAAACTACAAAAGGAATCATAAAGTTAGGCGACGTAGATACATAATAAGGTAGTTGACCCAGTCGCCGATAGGTACCTACCTAGTCGTCGATAATTTGAATTAATATTGAGATTTTATACGGTTTTTGAACAATATTGTGTAAAAAATAAAATTGCATGTTAATATTTAAGTCTTTATCTACATATATCATTAATTTTGAAGTGATTTATAGATTACATTTATAAATGGCTAACGATATTTGAGATATACCGAGAATCTGAATAAGCTACTTTTCATCACTTTTTTGTTTACAAATGTAATTTATAAATCACTTTAAAATTCATGACATACGTAGATAAAGACTTAAATATTAACTTGCAATTTTATTTTTTACACAATATTGTTCAAAAACCGTATAAAATCTCAATATTAATTCAAATTATCGATGACTAGGTACCTATCGGCGACTGGGTCAACTACCTTATCACTTAAAAAAAAATCATGAAAATTGTCAAACATTCTAGCGTTCCCAGAGAAATGCCCCCTAAGTATTACGCACTAATTCAAACAAAACTTTTTCGTCCGCAGAAGAAAATTAAAAAAGAATAATAATTTGCAAAATATTTAATACTAAATATTATGCGACCCTCGCTATTGAGTTAGTCCTAGATTTGGCTCTTAGGTCTTTTCGGACCCATTCGCGTTCTCATTTCATCAAAAAACGTTTCCACCTTTAAACCAGCTCTAAGTTAAGACCTCGTAACTCCTTTCAACATCCAACACTCCAGTCTCTTCTACGAAGCCTTCATAATCTGGTAATCTCGATTTCAATCAGTAATAATCTTTCGTCATACATATGACTAATGTCCACATAGTGATAGTATCGTTCCATTATGACTTGGCGTGGAAGATCGAGATAAATTAAACGATAGAATCGGTACAGAAGATGCTACTTATAAAGCGAATTACCTTTCACGAAAAATAAGCAACCGTCGAATATAACTCGTGGACTTTAATGTACGTTCAATTAACCTCGACGCCAAGTTTCTCCAGCCGGGGATAAATGACTTTCCAAAGTAATTCTTCATGCATAATACTTTCTTCACGGGGCTGACTCCGCCGGCGCGAAATCTCATTTCGCGGTGGACGCATTTAAACAGAACGGAACTAACCGAGTTCCACGGCTCGGCGTCGCGCGGATAACTTTACGTTCCGTGGATAATAATTGCGGCATGATCGCGCGTTACATTCCATTGAATTATGCCTTGCGCAGGTGAAGTAATCGTTACAGCGGCACGGGAGTGTAAATGTATTTCGCAAGCGGCCGCTTTTCCCAACCGCTGTAAGATTTCAATAGAGACAATATCTTATCTGCTGATACATTAAAGTAAACACAGCACCGTTCCTTTCCAAAGCCATTTTCGCCTAGTGACGCGGCCTATTGTCGCCGATAATGACAGTTAAAAAATGCAGCACTGGCGCACTGTCTACCGATAGCGTGGCAACAGTAACACAAAGGTTGCTTCGATTTTCACACGCGGATATTATTTTCCGCTGGAAATAATTGCGCGGTCGTTGTTCGCTTATTGGGTACAAGGAGCAGGGGTTTTTTTTTTTTTTTAAATTCCGTGATTTTGTGGGGGGCAAGGATTAAGAAGGGATGATCGTGTGCGACAGGTACGCCGTATGCCGCAGGCTTTAGCTTCGGGGAAGCTGAAGAGGACGACATCGACGCCACAGATCTTGGAAGCGGTTAGCTTGACGCCGTCCACGCCGCCCTTAACGCCAAAGATGACGAACGGAGTGATATCGAGTCGCACCACCCCCACGCCTCTGCGCTTCGCCACGGCGCCCAGTCAGAAAGGGCTGATGCACAGGTTTCTGGCCACCAGGGGCAAGATCTACAAGTCGAAGTCCGTCGCCAACGACACCTTCACACCGCCCCCCTCGCCCAACATCGCCCTCAACCCCTTGAGCATCAAGGCGTTCAACAGGAGCCTGGAGATCCAGCTCGAGCCCGACGACGAGCCTAAGAAGCCACCCGTTAGGAAAGGGTACGTCCCGGTGGAGGAGAAGATTCAGAAGGAGCTGCACGATATGAAGGAAAGGGAGAACGAACTCAGGTATGAGTTTGCTGTTCTGTAGAAAAATTGTTGCATGGAGTATTCGAGTATTCGAATAATACGGAGCATTCGAGTATTCGAATAGTACGGAGCATTCGTGTATTCGAATAACTCTAAGCATTCGAATAATTCAAAGTGTTCGAATTACGGATTGTACCGAATACGAATCCAATCATTTGAAAATAAACAATTGTAAACGCCAATATGAAAAGAATTTCACGATAAAGGGTGAAAAAATATTTCATGTTCGGATTACTATTCGGTACAATCCGAAATTCGAATAGAATTCTAATATTCGATCACTCCTAATTATTTGAATAATATTCTGATATTCGAATACTCCTAATTATTTGAATAATATTCTGATATCAGAATACTCCTAATTATTTGAATAATATTCGAATATTCGAATTATTCAAACCTCAAATTCGAATTCTAATGGGATTCAAGTATTCGAATATTCGTAGCATCCCTACCCTTGGAGTTATATACTGTTATCTCTGGAGGAAAATTGGGGAATAGAGGTTGCACTGTTATGGGAGTCTTCAGAACACAACTACCTAAAGAGATTTTAGCACTTTCTCAGCTATATTGTATTGAAGATAATTATTGAGAAACGTCAAGGTTGTAATTTCAAGTGCTTCATCCTCGATTTAAGTATACACGTTAATGGTCACAGAGAAGTATAAACTGTGAACGGTAGCAAAAATAAGATAGTTGCTATTTTTAAATTTATGTTCCATAGATTGGAGGTTGTCAGAAGATATATAGATATGTAAAAATATGAGTTTCAAACTTTTCCTTTACCTTCACTGTTCAGTGGCGTGCACTTTTTGTCCCAAAAGCGAGGACTACAGAAATTTGAAATGCCATATATCTATAAAAAAAGGTGCAAGGAAAGATTATTGCATACGAATTTGTTTAAAAGATTACTGGACTAGGGTGATCAAATGTTCCTGGCGATTATTGCTGCGAAAGGCATGTCTGCTAAGTATTGATGGTAAAATATTAATTAACTTATCTCAAATTTAAAACAGCGTAGTTAGTTGACTAACTATCCTCGTAAAACAAGTTGGCGGGCAAATTTTGAACATACTAGTTCAGTAATTTCTTAAATAAATATATATGTAATAATAAACGGCCCCGATTTGTTATACTATTTTCCTTTGTAAAGTGTATTTTCCAATTCCTTTGTTCGTCTTCACTAGGGGCCGTCCTTAAATTACGTAAGGGTAATTCCGACGGTTTCTTTCCCCCCCCTTTCGTAAGATTTTATATTTGACCCACCCCCACCCCACCCCTCCCGCCTTCCTTACGTAATATCTTTTCATTGCATTCTTTCAGTTATTAAAATTCTTTTAAATGTTTATATAATTCATTTAACTCGGTTTCAGGAAATTTAAACTAAAAGTCTTTTTCTGGAACATCAATAATAGAATTTGTATGTATCGAAAATTAGTTTAAAAAATATTACGTAAGACTCTACCTGACTCCCTCTCCCCCTTGTAAGAAAACGTAAGAAATTCGCGAGTCCCTCACCCCTAAAGAAAAGCCTTACGTAATTTAAGGATGACCCCTTATTGATCGAAAAGATTAAAAATCCAAGGCCGATGATTCCTGCACGCCGCTGCACAAATAGCTGTTAAAAAAGAATCTTAATTTTGTCGAACATGAATTTTAAAATCGCCTTACAATTAGTTGTATTTACTGCTCCGGCACTACGATAATTATTTGAACTCTTCTACTTTACATTAACTATACATGTTTACAATGTGATTCTGTTTACAATCAAGCTGTACTGGACGAAGTGCCTAGAGGTAAATTTCCGTGTCAATGACGATGTTTACATGAATTCGATATATGCATGCATTCGTTATGAAACTCACCCCCTCGAATCCGTTCAATTTATCTAGTCATCTCCTGTTGTACTTCATTCCTTTCCTTCATTCTTTTCTTTCTCATATATAATCATTCCATATCCTCCGGCGTCTATCCGTCAATTTGGAAGAATAATATCGTCGTACCTCCCGTTAAGGACCCAGTTCCTGATCACTTAAGATGCAAAGGGAGCAGTTTCTGATCAACCTAAAATATTTTACTATGAGCCTTGAAATGTTTGCGTATAAATTTAAAAATACTTCATAATTATTTAGTAATTTTTTGGAATAAATTTGTATCGGGATAAACTTATTATTTGGTATTTATATACTAAACTGATTAGGAATTGGGTTCTGATCAGGAACTGGGTCCTTGACGGTATCCCTAAACCCAGTGGCGGATTTAAGGAAAAAGGCCCAGGTGGCAAACATTGAGGGGCCCATTTTTGGGGGAAAATGAAGAGTTAGTTTACTAAAAGGGGATACATGTACAGAAATGTATAGAACAAATGCTTGGACAAAATCATAATTTATTTTTGAAGACAGGGCCCTAGGGGGGCCTTCTGAGCGGGCCCATTTTTCGAGAAACTAAAGCGGTAGTTTACTGAAAACGGGCCCAGTGTAATAATACAGAAAGAAATATAGTTTGGTTAAAATTATAATTTTTTTAAAGATGGGGCCCTAGAGGGGGCCTTTCGAGCAGGGGCCCGGGTGGCAACTGCTCATCAGCCGCCCTGTTAAATCCGCCACTGCCTAAAACTCCTGATGCGTCAACCCTCAACGCCCTTCACCCTATTTCACAGTCCCCCTTCCTCGCTAAAGTTTTTGAGAAATTATGTCATGCTCAACTCTCACATTTCATCTCATCTCTTCTTTTTATCCCTGACTCCATTTTACGTGCTTTGGACTTCCATAACCTCGCTTTTATTACATCTCTCGATTTTTCCAAAGCGTTCGACACCGTTGATCACAACCTGCTGATTGCTAAATTGAAATTTTTCGGACTGCCTCCTCTTTCTCTTTCATGGTTTCGCTCCTACCTGGTTGAACGCACGCAGCAGGTTGTGCTCAACCATGACGGGCCTCAATTCTCCTCTTTGCGTGCGGTGAGTTGTGGAGTTCCACAAGGACCCGCATTAGGTCCCACTGTTGTTTAACATTTTTGTTGCCGATCTACTTCGTCCGACTAAGACGAATATCTCGTGCATGTACGCCGACGACATGCAAATTATTTCCACCTTTGCGTCGAGCAACATTAATGAAGTCGTTACTAGTCTGGAACCTGGTCTTGCTGTAATATTTGATTGGGCAGTTCAACATGGGCTTAGACTTAATCCTTCCAAATCTTCACTCCTTGTTCTTGGCTATTCTTTCCTCCTTCATACCCTTCCTCCCTTAATTACTGTCACACATTAGATTCCGCCCAGCTGCATCCTGCTACCTCCATCCGGAATTTGGGACTCACTCTGGATTCTACTCTTACCTTCGAAAATCATGTATCTACCAGAGTTGGGCATTATCTAGATAAAAAATTATTTAAATAACAATCGAATAAATGATACTTTATCTTTATTCGTTATTCGAGGCTCGAATAATCGAAGTTATCTTTATTCGAAGAGCAATGAATAAATAATATTATTCGATGAGAATTTATTCGACGAATAAAGATAATTTTTTATTCGAAGGTTTTATTCGAATAAATGCGTCGAATACATTTTTCATCCGTAGCATTTATCTTTCCGAAGCCTTCGAATAAAGCCACGAATAACTTGGGGTCTTCGTGACTCACCCCAAAAGATAAATGTTGCAGATGAAAAATTTATTCGACGCATTTATTCGAATAAAACCTTCGAATAAAAACTTATCGTTATTCGTCGAATAAAATTATTTATTCATTGTTCTTTGAATAAAGATAACTTCGATTTTTCGAGCCTCGAATAACGAATAAAAATTATTTATATTTTGTTCGTTATTTGAGATTTTTATTTAAATAAACTTTTGCCCAAGTCTGGTATCTACTATGTGTCGCCAAGCCTTTATTCGTCTGCGTCTGTTATATCCTTCTCGGCATATTCTATCCTCTTCTCAGAAACTTCCCCTATCACAATCCTTGGTTATATCGCTGTTTGACTACTGCGATGTTGTATATAGTCCTTTTCTTACCTATCGTCTCTCTTCCTTGGTTCAGCGTGTTCAAAATTCCTGTCTACGTTCCTCCCATTGCGTCCGCAAGTTTGATCATATCTCTCCGCTTTTTGTAAAATCCTCTTGGTTCCGTATGTCGCAAAGATCGAAACTCCACTTGCGCTGTCTTGTGTTTAAGGTACTCCCTTCTCGTTGTGCGTCATATCTTTACATCCTACTCCCAAACCTTTCTTATCACTCCTCTAATTTTCTTTCAACCCGATCTCAATCTCTTCTCTCTATTCCTGCACATCGTACCTCTAAATTTTAATCTTCTTTTTCTTATATCGCGGCACATTATTATAACTCCCTCCCTGCTACTATCTGACAGCTAGACCCTTATCAGTTCTTCAAACATGCAGTGCGGCCGCACATTCTCCAACACTTTTAATTTTCTTACTTTACCTTACTCTTTGTGTTCTTCTCACGTTTAACTTTAAGCCTTAAGCTAACTTTTAGTTTAGTTTATTCTGAACGATTGTTATATTTGTTGTTGTTGTCTCTATTTTAGTTTAGTTTATAATATTACTGCAGCCTCGGCTTTACTCTTATTGTCTATGCCATCTGTAAATATTCAGGTTTCTTCTTTTTCTTTAAGTAATAAAGACGATTAATAATAATAATATATATTTAATCATCTACGCATAAAATAACGCTTAATCATTTATCTTTTTCAGATTAATGCGGTCGCAGATGTTGGCGAAGTCTCAGCCGAACCTGCTGGATATAGGAAACGACAATGACTCTGATATTTACGATGGCTCGAGCTCGTTGCGAAGTGGCACCTCGACCAACACTTTAAACGAGGACGAAGTAGAGAAAGAAATTAAAGGGAAACACAAGGTACAAAGTTTTCCAGAGGAAACGCCCAAACATTCATCGATTTTATATGTATCGCCCACTATCTAATCTGCGTGGTTATCAGTGATTAATACATGGCTAAATCGTCACGACTGAATTTGTAAATTCAATCACCGAGCGTATAAAAAACGTAAGGCCACACGCATACAATTTTCGGTTTTCGAACTAAGGCGGCTACGAAAAAGGTAGTTTCATAGTTTGAAAAAAAATTGTACAGTTACAGTAGAATAGAAGCATCGCGAAGAGAACAATATCCTTCCAGATGCCAGACCTAGCATCAGCCATTGTAGATATCTCAAGCACAAAATTCAAGAAGATTGGTAATCTGTACAGTAGGGGGGAGTGAAAAACTTTTTTTTCGATGATCAAATTCTAATGGTGCGGAAAAATTGCCTACTTGGCCCAATAAAAAGTGTAAAAAATTTCACCTCGATCGGATAATTTCTTCTGTTTGCATCAAAGGCTTTAACTTTCAAAATTTTAGTAAAAACCTTAAGAAAGTTCAACTTTCTTCAGTTGGTGGATTTTACCTTTTTTTTATACAGGACTATATTTGTTGGGTAAATGAAGCGAAGAAACACCCGTGGCTGGTCTGAACAAGCATAATGCAAACATTTTGAAAAACAAAGAAATGGCAGCGTCTTAAATAAATGTTATTACTTCTAGAATAAAATTATATAAAAGAATAATTTTGCAAATATTTGCAAAATTGAATTGCATAAATTCTAGTTCGAGCGGTAAAGTAACGTCTACTATGTATGCCTGATGTATTTGAAGTGGATCGGGATTTTTGGTTTTTAAACAATTTTTTAGCAATCTGCTGTAAATGGATATTTTTACGTACAATTGTTTTATAGTCCTAAAAGAAGATAGAATAAATCCACGAACGTGCAATACATATTTATTTTTTAATTCATGAAATATTGAGATTTTCAGCCGTCACACTAGGAAGTACACAATAATTAATAAATAATAAGAAAGACAGATATAAAAAAAAAATTCTGCAAGTTCAAAGATGCCTCTTTATACCCCAAAAGAGTTTAATGCAATATTAACAATAACCTTTTCAAAAACAATTCATTAATTTCGGGGGTTGTTACACGAGAATCCTCCCTTAAAGAAACATTCCTCTGTGACACCTTGAAGAAATCGATATTTCTTTTCAGGTTTCGAAAATATATATAAACTCGAGAATATACTGTTAATTTTGGAAAAGAAATTTCAAGTATTATTGCTTAAAACGCGTTTTTCATAAACGTAATTTTTTCACCGCGGAGATAAAACCTCAGAAACTACATGGCCGATAGCTTTGAAATTTTTTGCAGAATAATTTATATACTACTTGCTCCCGTCGGAATCATAAATATATTTTTATGTTAAATTTATCTTACCCTTTTTTTATTAAGAAATTACCGGAAGAAGAATGAAATGTCGGAGTTTGCAAAATTCAAGCATTCGCAATTGTGCCAATTTTCAATATAAATTATTTATTTCGGTTTGGACGATAACGATAAACGTACTGATTAAGAATCGTTTTGATTTTTTTGGTATTTGTCCTCCTTGAGAGCTCCAATCATGTACGCGAGCGGGGCACGATTTTTAAACCCGCGCCTACTGCGGGTTAATTAAACCAAGAAACAATTAATTAAAACGGTCAAATAAATTCTTATGTATGACGGAAAAGTAACTAAATAAACCAAAAGCCTATTACTTAAAAAAATTCATGAAAATTGATCAATTTTGCAGCGTTCACAGAAGAATGTCCCTTTAAATCTTTCGCGAAATCTCACGAAATTGGTAATATTAATCACTGTTCGCCATGGTTTCTACAGTGGACCTAGTCTATCTTATCAAATGTGTTGGAGCTAGTGAACACGCAAAAGTTTTACGTTCGATATGTACCACAGTTAAATCGAGCAATGTTTTCTCGTAGCTTAAAATGGCACTTAAGCACACATTGCGTTGCCACTAATTTAATGTGTATAAACTGATTTCCAGCCCAACCCTCGGCGCCGGAGCACTCTGATAGCGCAGTGGGAGAACCTGATAGCCGCGAAGAAGGACTCGAACGAGAATAACAACGAGAACGACTTAAATTTTTAAAAAGTTTCTGCACCCTTGTAAAGGGCGAGCAGCCAACTCTAACCTCGCTTTCGCGCTGTTTTCGTATAAGTAGTTTTGGAACTGTGCTACAAACGAGCCTTTCATTCTTGAAGCACACGTCTCTTTTCATGCCAATTCGTATCACTGATTTTGTTCATCCGTTCAAGCTGCATGTTAATTTATTTAACATTATAGTAAATATTTATTCAAGAATGAAAGAATTACCTGATTGATCGTACGTTATATTTAATGTTTCTCATTTCTTAAAGCTTACAGTATTAAAGAACTATAGCTACAATGAAAAATTGCTTCCCCCCCTTTGTATGGGTAAGCCTATTCTTAAGTACCGCAAGCATATATTTGATATATCCGCTTGTTAATTGTAATATATCTTTTATTATAATATTAAATAGCCACATGTAAATGACTGAGAGTTCCCAAGGAGCCTTTCTACCATATGTGGCGTATAATTATTATGAATTACATCAGAAACATATGTTTTGTACTTAATTAATTGTAAAGAACAGCTATATGTTTCATTTACTTGCATATGTGATAATATAGTTCCAATAATAATGATAAAGAAACAATTTGTGCAATGTTTACGTAATTAATAAGATATGCGTCTTCAAACTTGTTGTTTTCTTTCTCCCGTCACCCTCGTGCAGTTGTTAAAAATTTATCGAATCTTTATTCGCGGGCCCCTTTACCATTTTTGTATCGCATGCAACGTCTCATCCAGCGCCATAGTCAGAAGCAAGCTTCCAGGGTGTGCGAAATATGCATTGGATGAATGGAGGTACGTGAGAGAACTTGCTCTGAGGAGAATTCTCAAATCAAGATCGTTACCTTCTAAGGAAAAAACGAAGGTACGAAGTTTTATAGCAGCGCTGTTCAAGGTCCCTTACGCGTAAGCTTGGGGCAAAGAACAGGTATAATAAGAGGCGTCACTCCGGGCGGAACCTTTGAAGTCCTTGCTTGACCTTGGCATTTAAATTGGTTGTCTATTTCGAGCGGGATATTCAAATCGACTAAATGTACCTTACCACAATTGGCTGATTATTGCCGAAGTTTACCGATCATTGTCGAAGCTTAGGCGATCATTGCCGAATGGACATTTAAATTGGTTGTCTAGTGATTTCCCTAGGTTATTTCTGTCCTTGTCGAGTGACGCCTCTTATTGTACCTCCTCTTTGCTCAAACGATTGTGGCCGATCTAGATTCAATTGCATTCGAGCTTACCGAGCTTACTAGGACTGGCTTTTTTGCATCGCTAACATTCTACAGTATTTCATGAATATGGTGAGGGCACTGCCAAGCCACAGGTTCCCGTCTAGAACACTTCCAATTCATGTTGAAACACCACATGATCGCCACCATCTGCCTATGATATAGCGTGAAGTAAACGGATGATGCCCCCAGTAACCACCAGTAACGTTGTACACGTGCTCTGAAGTAACAAACAATTATTATGAATAATTTAAATAAAAAGGAATTAACAGAGGAAGAAATTGAGACTTTATTATTACTCAATTATTTGGAAGATGAAGGTATATCAACAATTTCAAATTACACAAACAGATTTATTTATGGCATAGGTTATATTCTGTCACTTGTATGATTAAGGTAACTAAACTCTTTCAATTTTGTCTATTTTAGTCGAAGAGTTGCCGCAGTGCATAAAAAGTATACTCAATGGACAATACGAAGATGTCCTAAACAATGAATTATTTTTGAGCCTGATCGAATCATGCGGCTGCAATGATTTTTGTAAATTGATTTGCAGCGAAATAGAAAAAGAAGCTATCCCACAGAATTCTTGGCTGTGCATGGGCATAGCTTCTTTGCTATACTTTATCCAATGTAATTGGACTGGTCCACGAATTGATAAAGACGTTAACTGGCTAATGATCCAACGAGAAAATGCGCTCAAAGATTTATCTTTACACGATGAGTGCAACACAAACGTCGAGAAACCAGAACTCCTTTACTTTTCCAAGATAATCTTCTCGAATGAGATTTTGCAAAGTGTTTATAAAAGCTGTATCTGGTGGTTGTTCAGAGCAAATCTTTTGCATCAGTTTGTGTTGAATGAAAGTTCTGGTGTGATATTTGACATGTCGGAGCAACTGATCGATAAAATTAACGACCTATCTCTGTTAAGAGATGTTCACTGTAAAACCCTGTTTGATATCGAAGCTGCGCAGTTTTATCTTTATTATAGAAGAGTTCAGAATTCAGAAATGTTTGTTGAATCTGCTCAGGAAGCAGCAAAATTAAGTTTAAGTCTCGAAGGTGCTCTAGGCAAACGTACGAAACATCAGCAGGAGGAGAAGGCTCAATTACATCTGAAAATAGATCTGGGGAGAAATCAATTCCCTTCCAGGCGCACTGAAAATCTACCAAGGGCCCTGGAGTTAAATGATGAAGTTAGATTAGAACGTATCGAATTTTCAGAAGATGTACGAGGCGCACAATTAGGAGCAGTAGAAGAAGCAATTATATTAGTAAAACAGTAAGCATGTATTTCAGCTTACTAAATCACAGTTACGAAAAGGAACATATTTTACTATAAGTTTCACTTTTAATAGTATTCAATTACAGTTATCTCAGCCAAAAGATAAATTGACGGATGAAGAAGGTAAACCTTATCTGAATGTAGGTATTATGAATTTATATTATGTATTATTGTGAAGTGACTTCATTCTAAAATTATGAATCACGAGAAATAATTGTTTAATAGGCTGTGATAGACAGTACAAGAAACTGGTCCGTAAAGATGGCTGCTCTTTGCCATCGCTGTTCGCTTGAATCTACCGATAAAAGAACAGTTGAACGATCAATGATGCAAATGGAATATCTGATACACGAGCTGGAAAGTACAAAAGTTCCCGTTGCGGACAGACTGGATATGTTCTTTGCGAGTGGCCTTAAACCTGTTTGGATCTTAGAGCAGACGTGGGCACATTTGATGCTGGGTCTTGGATTAGTGAAAGGAGCTTTAGACGTTTTCTTAAAACTGCAGCTGTGGGAAGAAGTCATCACGTGTTACAATTTATTAGAATTGAAGCATAAAGTACGTTCTCCAACTTTTATCACACTTTGATACTTATGTATGTAAGAGACAAATATTCTGTTAATTTCAGGCTGCAGAAATTATCCGTCAAGAAATATCCAAAACACCAACAGTTCATTTGTGGTGTTTGCTGGGTGACGCAACGCAAGACCCAAGTCATTATGAGACGGCATGGAAATTGTCTAATGAGAAAAGTAGCCGCGCTCAAAGACACTGGGGGCTATTTTACTTCGCGAAGAAAAATGTTGGTAGACGAGAACCGATGTAATATTTAAATTTTTTCATATTTAATATGCGGAACTATTTTATCTTTTAGTACGAAGAGGCTATACCGCATTTAAAATTATCAGTGGAATTGAATAATATTCAGGAAGACGTTTGGATAAGACTTGGCTTTGCAGCGTTGCAAACTGAAGATTGGAAATTGGCTGCGACAGCGTACAAGCATTACTGCGCTTTGGAACAGTCGGTACGCACAACTTCGTAGTAATTGTGAGTTAACGTAACATATTCTATGTTTTATATATACTACAAATTAATTGTAGACCTTCGAGGCATGGAATAACTTGGCGAAAGCTTACGTAGAACTAGGCGATAAACCAAAGGCATGGAAGTCTCTTCAGGATGCCATAAAATGCAATTACGATCGCTGGCAAGTGTGGGACAATTTAATGGTTGTTAGTACTGACTTAGGACATTTTTCGGAAGTATGTGGATATGTTATTAAGAAAACTGTGGTTACGAAATTTTTTCTTTCTCGATGTACAGTAGAATGTCAATTATCCGAACCAGTGTTGCATCATTTATATTCGCTTATCACCGCTTCCCCACCACTTTTTGGAACCAGTGTGCGACACCGATTGATACACATATATTTTCGTAATATACATTACATTTCAAAATATAGCAGTAGTAATCTTGAATTTAATAACTAATTTTAGGTGTACATAATTCCTATAGTTATAAACTGGCTAAGTACATGCATGCTTCATTCTTCGAACAATTCGGTTCCAAGTAGTTCGGATAATTAACGCTCTACTGTATAAGCATTTTGTATATACCATACTAATTTTTCATTCCCACAGGTGATTCGGTGTTACCATCGTATTCTGGATCTCAAGAATCATCATTTGGATGTCCAAGTTCTGGATATACTAACACGTGCTATATTAAACAATATAAATGATTCAGATGGGAATCCTGCACAAAGATTGCTTTCGAAAACCTTAGAGCTATTTGGAAGAATCAGTTCCTCCGTGCTGAATAATTCCCACATTTGGAGAATGTACGGACAGCTCACCGCTCTTAAGAGAACGGATATCGATGACGAGAAAGCAGCACAGTATTTGCAGCAAGCATATCGTGCTGCTGTTTCCGATCCTAAATGGTTTCAACGAGAAGAGACGGTTGAAGATGTGCTACAGTTATGCTGCCTGTTGGCAGAAATGTATTTACACTGTGCTTTGGAGTGCGACGCTAAGAAAAAACGGACATTGCTGGCGAGTGCAAAGCTGTCCCTGCAGGGAGTTTTAAAGAAAGTTAAAGATCAAGAGTGGAATGCTGAAAAAATTCTCACACGCTTACAAAGAGTTGAGGAATATCTAAATATTGTAATGGTCGAATTGGAGAAAATAAAATTGGTGAATTAGAGAGAAGTTGTTACTATTGTTTTTATAAAATACAAGTAGCGCCTTTACTCTCAACAATAATGTTTGGTATATTTCCAAGTGAGTTCTAATTCGTTCAAACCGTGAACGTGGTCGTGGTGTTTTCTTGCGGTCGATGTCTAGAATTTTTACGAAACTGGACTATGACGTGGGGAACGCGGGGGCGGGGGGAGGTGACTGACCGCTCGCGCACGAGCCGCGAAGTGGGTGAAGCCATAATCATGGAGGGGATCAGTCCGTGCCGAGCCGCTGCGGAGACCTTTCTTTTTTGACTTGGAGGAAATCCCCACGGATTCCCCCGGCCCGCGGGGGCGGGCCGAGTGTCATGTGGGACTCGAACCCACTAAAATCTTCAAGGTGGTCGTCCTCTACGACGGAGTTGCGCGCCTGAGGGGGAGGACTTGTGCGAGATCAAACTAGCGGGGCAGTTCGTCGGGGTTTTCCCTGAGGGAGCGACGATAGCCGAGGTTTTTTCACCCGCCCCAAAAAGTTCGGAACATTGGCGAATACAAAATAGGTTGTCAATAAAAAAAATTTACCAACAACACGCGGTATTCCCAAGCGGTCACCCATCCAAGTACTAACCGCGCCTAGCGCCGCTTAACTGCAGTGATCAGACGGGAACTGGTGTTCATACAGGCGCAGTATGGTCGTTGGTGACAATAAAATTTCATTTATCGTTGAAATATGTACACCGCTGAGCAAAATACATGATCATCGGTGTATAAAATTTGTACATATATATATATATATATATATATATATTCTATACACAGTGACTCTCAATAATAATTTTTCTTTTACGTCTTATTCTATACTAGTTTAAAGTACCCGGCGTTGCCCTGGTTTCTCATATGTATTAATAACGGCAGCATTAATATTTTTAAATTAACTGGAAAACTAATAGATTCTCGAATTAATCGTTGGCAACCGTGCCTAAGAGTAGGTATAATAAGAGGCGTCACTCCGGGCGGAACCTTTGAAGTCCTTGCTTGACCTTGGCATTTAAATTGGTTGTCTATTTCGAGCGGGATATTCAAATCGACTAAATGTACCTTACCACAATTGGCTGATTATTGCCGAAGTTTACCGATCATTGTCGAAGCTTAGCGATCATTGCCGAATGAGCATTTAAATTGGTTGTGTAGTGATTTCCCTAGTTTATTTCTGTCCTTGTCGAGTGACGCCTCTTATTATGCCTCCTCTTTGTTCGCGTCCCTCGTCCACAAGTTAGCCTCACCCTCTGTCCCTATATTCCTATGTCCATGATCGGTATACTAGGGTAGATGTCCCGATTACCGTGCCCTGTAAAAGAACTCGCACACATAACTAAGGAGAGAAATTTTTTCAATTAAGTTACACTATTAATGTATGTGTTACAAACGAGTAGGTTGCATTTTTAAACAATTAAAGCTTGTTTAAGTATAAAGGTACGGTAATAGGTACAGAGCACGGTGATTGGGACATCTACCCTACACCACCTTGTATTTTCACACCTTTGACAAAAAATGGCGGCACCCATTAAATGTCGCTTTTGTCTTTCCGTAATTATGTTTATCCTTATTGTTTTCTTCGTAGTTCATCGTGTCATTTACCTTCTTTCCCTGTTTGTATCTTCTGATCTCTCATTCCACAATCTCTTCTCGTTTTCTCTTATACCTATCTCCATTTCGAATTCCATTTTCCTGGCCGCCCAGAAGGAGGACTTCCCCGGCCAGTCTAACCTATTAGGTTACCAAGTGTCCGGTGCGTCCGGGCTTGTCAGATTTTCTTCGTCTTGCGCTATATCCTTTATTTCTTACCCTTTAGCACCTCTTCGCTTTGTTATCTTCCCCCTTTCTCTCCTCTTCTCAGCCCACTCTTCCACTTATTTTATATCGAAATACGCCACTTACTTTCGAACCAGATCATTCGCCAGCCATCTTCCATCGCCCCACTCCTCACTGTCAAAAATAACCGTGATTGGTAACGAACGTTATCGGATCACTCGTGATTCGCAAATCGCGGTTCTAGCCAACACTAGTACGAGCGTTGACGGTTGTCCACCGCGCAGTCGACCGACACCGGACAACGTGGTATGATTAACGAAATTGGCTTTATGTAATAAGCTCATAAGAACAACAGAAAATATAACAACTAAGTGTACATTGTACCAAGACTATTGAAACATTGTTATAGTGTTGATCCTTCACGTAAGGTATTTACTTCTATATTGATAAGATTTTATATGTAGTGTCTTTCTAATAGAATACATATTGAAGAACATTCTTCGAAAGTACAACAAACTATAAACAATCTTGAAAACAGTTGTACATTTATTTCAGATGGCATTTGCAGGAAAAGTTGTTCTAATAACAGGAGCCAGTTCTGGCATCGGAGCAGCGACAGCTGTACATTTTTCTCAACTGGGAGCCTCATTATCATTAACAGGCCGTAATGTACAAAATTTGAATGCAGTTGTAGAAAAATGTAAACCTGCTAAAACGTTTGTCGTGACTGGAGAATTAACTAATGAAGCTGATGCAAAAAGTGTTATCGAGTCTACTGTTAAACATTATGGTAGATTAGATGTTCTGGTTAATAATGCTGGTATATTGGAGAGTGGAAGCATCGAAAACACTTCCTTAGAGCAATACGATAGGTATGAACTGGCTGTTCTTAAAAATTGAATTTTGTAAAAAGAGCATATCAACATATTTAAATATTACAGGTTATTCGATATAAACGTACGTTCAGTTTATAATTTGACAATGTTGGCTGTTCCACATATAGTGAAAACTAAAGGCAACATTGTAAATGTGTCAAGTGTTTGCGGACTACGAGCATTCCCCGGAGTCCTATCATACTGTATGAGTAAATCTGCGATTGACCAATTTACGCGTTGCATTGCTCTTGAGCTTGCAGAAAAACAAGTACGTTTTATGCACAAAAGTGATACCACGGCTTACAGACTGGACGCAACTTTTACCATTCTTGTTTTTTTCACTTACAGGTACGAGTAAATGCTGTGAACCCCGGTGTGGTAAAAACAAATCTTCATAAAACTAGCGGAATGTCGGAGGAACAATTAAAGACATTTTTCGAGCACTCTAAAGAGACTCATGCGCTCGGTAGATCAGGAGACGTTACAGAGGTTGCAAAAGCAATTGCATTCTTGGCAAACGATGACGCTGGTTTTATTACAGGTGCCACTTTGCCAGTAGATGGTGGCAGACACGCTATGTGCCCACGTTAATTCGCATTCCACATATGAAGTTTCTATGTTATATATTTTTTTTAAAAAACTTTACATAGAAGACTATGTGTATAAATAAATGTGTTATCTAAATTAGTAAATCAATTTCTAATTGTTTAATTAACGTTGCGTATTTTTACACTAGAGCTATCTTCATTTCAAGTCAATTCCTGGCACTAGCCACGGTCAATGCGAGATACCGAATTCGCTATAAGTGAACTAATTACCCGTATCAGCGCATTTACTGCGAACCTTATCACCCCCTCTCAGCTTACGCTTTGTCTATAATGACTATGATTAGTACTTAGGATCAGGAAAAGATAAAATGCAAAATTGCGAAAACATATTACTCAGCAAGATTACTTTCACTTTAGCTACTTACCTATACGTACTACAATTTTTTACGTTCTGATTCTTCACTTTCTCTCGCTAAAATATATATATATATATAGATATAAAAGCAATAAATAATCTGAAGTAAGATAATAACGGGAAAAAGTTACATTTATAACCTATAATTCAGCTTGTAATAGTTATCAGTACGGAAAGATCCCCCGATCTAGGGACAAATTTCTACGTGTATATGAAAGTAAAACTACATATCATTTTCATCAGTTTTCATTCTATAAAACCGAGATTCGAAGTATATTACCCGTTACTATGTTCCCTGGAAATAATTTAGTCCATTCGTTAAACTAAATTGCAATACAAGGGAATGCTCCGAATATACATATGCCACGTCACATTATCAACGCTTTATCTTTTAAGCCTATATATTATGAAGCATTAAACCACGTCGATAGTTGTAGTCCGACATCGTCTGACGTTGTCTGACGTGCACTAAGGAACAAGGATACAGAATGTGCACCAAAAGTTTACCGTATTTTTTATCCGGATTGGTGATCCGAGGTTTCGGCAGGGGCTCCAAAAGTTTAGGAATACCTACAGGTGGGATCTGAAATGTATATTTCGCTAAATAACTTATAGGTTTTGTCGATTAATACGAAATAATTTAAAATTTGTTTGACCCTGCGGCCGATATTCGAGAATAGTCTAGAACCTTGTATTGTCACCAACATAATTGTTCTAGACCATTATTGGCGGGAAAATATAAAAAGTATTTTAAATCAATATATGACAATATCTCGTCACTTAAGCAGAAGTGTTTTAATTTTAAAAACATTGTGGATAAAGTAATATTTCTTGAAAGTAGTCAAACGTTACGTTTAGTGACGGAATAATAATTTTTTCTAGCAAATCTTGAAGATAAGGTAGTTGATGCTTTACCTGATGATTTTAATACCGGAATCTACTACGGGTGGGCTTCTATAGACGGAAATGTACATAAAATGGTCGCAAGTATTGGCTGGAATCCATTTTACAAAAATGAGAAGAAGACAGTGGTACGACGAACTCGAACGTTGGAATATGAATATTTAATTCGTCGTAATTTGACTTTTTATATTAGCAATACATTAACATTGCAGGAAGTGCATTTGCTCCATGAATTTGACGACGACTTTTACGGGAAACAAATTAAAGTCATTTTCGCGGGTTACATACGAGCGGAACAAGATTTTACTTCCAAAGGTAGATGCTCGTTTCTCTTAAGTTTGTTTTAAAAATTGATTTCTCCCAAATTTAATTATACTGCTGTTGTTTCAGAGGAATTAATCAAAGCGATAAAGAATGATATTGCGGTGGCTGAAGAGCAGCTGCAGCAACCCGATATAAATGTTTATAAGAGCAATGAATTCCTATCAGGGTAGTAGACTAATGTAACTTTTAATGCCGAACTTACAGAGTCTGCTGCAAGATAAGCTTAATCTTGCATACCGCCATTATAAAATTCACATTGGCGAAAATTTCGTCTATCCAATAAGGAACTAATGTGTTAATACATAACTTTCTATAATTTCATATGTATTTTGCTAAGTAGGATTATAGCAGTATTAAACTAAGCAAGTTTTATGACAATACATATAACATAGTACTCTTTGTTCTACGGTTTGATATACACGAAATTAATTGTATTATTTTTTATATACATGCAAGTATTTGCGTTATATTTCTAATGTAGCATTTCTATATATACATTGAGAAATATAAAATGGATAAACATAAAATTATCTTTATACACGGATTCGTGTGAAATAAATTATTGCAATACTAGTGTTCAACCTGTACCTGATGATGGCGGTGGCGGAGGAGGGGGTGGTGGTAAGGATACCCAAGGCACGTTCATCCTAGCATGTGGCATTTGTGGTTGCCCGAACGTATTCGGGTTTCGATATCTCATATTCTGGGATGAATTCGGACGATTCTGAAACGGTACATGTCCTGGAGGGAGTCTTGGGCATGCGTTGTAGGGGATTCTGGGGTTCAAAGGCACTGCGGCACCGTTCTCGTTGTAATAGTTATCGGAACTATAGTAATTCTGATTAATAGCATTGATGTTGGGGCTGCCATAGTGCATTGATTGCATGGCATTTGGATATGCCCCATATCCATATTGCTCGCCAGCCTCGGGATGCAAGCCTCCTGGAATCGCTGGCCAATTATTTTGATAAGAATGCCATAAGTTTTGCAATTGATTCCCACTCTGCGCGGTAGGGTACTGCCTGTGATTTCCACGCGAAGAATGTCCTCTTCTCTGCCTTTGCATATTTCTATTCCACGGGTGGTTTGACTGCCAACCAGTAGTGGGACCTAGAAGCACGGATATTATATAGATCTAACATCAAGCTTTGGTATTGCGCGAGGAACTTACTCGAGGCTCGTTTTCGTTTAAATGGAATGTCCGTCTCCTTTGAGTTAGTTGCTTGCTTTGCTTTTAGTTTCTCGTAGTACAGCCGTTCTTCTTCGTCATCGGAGAATTCCGGAGGCTCGTCTGCGTTTGCATCAATGCCTTTCATCCTGTAACGATCGCGAGTCATTAAGTGCGTTATGTATAGAAATCCTTGCAGTTGGAATGAATTATGATAACTAGACTGCGGATGTTTGCGCACATAAAATATCCCATGTTTATTTTTATCGATTTTTTTAAGGGTAAACCGACAGATCCCAATTTCTTTATTGTGGCTGGAAGAATTTGTAAAAGTGCCTTAATAAATGTTGAATTTTAAGCTAACTTGTGTCTGTTGGAAAACATTCTCTGAGCAGTTCCAATTGCAACGACATTATTTCCATTAAAACTTTCAACTACTTATTTGCAGAAATAAAATAAACAGTGAAAATTATCAATTTTACTACTTTCCGATGTAAAATAAAAAAGGTGATTGTAAGGAACGAGTGATTAATCTCTACTAATGACTTATGCTATCGCATGATATCAACATCGTTATGCAATCTATGATCGTAACTAAATACAGTGAGGTATATGTAAAAAGAATATGTAACATATATGCCTTTTAACAAAGCATACGCAGTATGCAAAATGATATTTGCATATCAATATACGCATTTACATGAACATCCGCAGTCTAGTGATAACCACACTTGGACTTACTTTTGCAATTCATGTAAAAAGACTAGGGACGTGTACTCCGTGTTTGGACAATAATAAACAATCATTCCTACTTTAATGTCACATTCTTGTATGTGTTCGGAGCTATTAAATCGTACACAATAGTGTGGTTCATTCACTTGTCCGAAGACATCAAATATTTTACCTAACGCTCTTTGCCCTTTTTCAACAAACAGAACTGTGTCCAAATTTAAAGTTGGTTTACCAGCTGTCGGTCGTACAACCACCAATGGTTCGACCATCCATGCAACCTTGAAATTTTTCAATTCCATTATATGCGTTCATAACTTACATTGCTTTAAAGGGTCTCCCTACTTCGATGGCCTGAAAATCAGCGCAATATTTGGGATTTTTTTAAGAGAAACCCTCAAATTATATTAATTGAAAACTTTATGCCTACATTTGTATATATTTAGGCAACATTTTAATAAAATTTATATTAAAAATAACAGTACCTAAAACTTTAAACGCGTCTTTTTTCAAAGCTGGAAGTAAATATATTGAATGATTTTGTTTTAAAAAATTCCCAAAGCTCGCATCGTTTTCCATCCCCCAAGGTAGGAAGACCCCTTAATGTCAATTGTGAATTAATAAATACCTCGCCTAATGGATCGCACAGTACTTCAGGTACACTAATTTTTAAATCCTCAATCGGTGGTAAATCATCTAATTCACTTTTCATTTCATTATTCTTTCGTGCATTCACATTATTTCCTTTACCTTTCCTGAAAGCATAAAGGTATTATTTAAGTCTTATTAAAATTCAATTCTATGTCCACGAAAATTTCTGAAGGTAAATGACTTACTTAGCTCTGCTGTCGTCGCTATCTGAATCATTCGACTCTGCTACTATGGAGGAATCGCTACTACTTGTAGTATCATCACTATCGCTTTCTTCGCTTGACGATGCTTCTATGTTCGATCTATAAGGTTGCATCTGTACTTCCTTTAAAACAACAATCTCGTTATTCTCGCCATTACCGAGATCAGTACTATCTTCTGCCTCGGAATCAGAATTTCCATATTCCATGGCAATAGTACTGAGAGAAGATGGTTTATCAGTCGCTGTGAAAAGAAAACAATAATGTTTAATACTTTAAAATAAAAAATTATAGGTAGAACTTTTGTGCAAGAGTATCTCATATTCTTACGTTTGAGTGATAATACCGCATTTCCTTCGCGCACGATACAAATATCATCATCTTGTTTTGAATCTTTAATCAACGAGTCTTTATTTGCATTCTGCTCGCTACAATTCTCGTTAATAACCGGTAGATTTTGATTTATATTTAAATCTTTATGCGATTCTTCTTGCTGTTTATTCGTAATATGGTTTCCATCGCTGGTTTCTTCAATCACAGTATTGTTATGAATTAAAACAGCTTCACAGTTTTCCATAGTTTCAAGAACATCATCCTTTGTGTCTTCTTTCTCCATTGTTGATAAATTCTTAATAATACTTCGACCACTGTTTTCTTCTACATTTGACATTCCTTCACTGGAATTGTCAATTGAAATTAGATCTTCTACCTTCTCCACTATAACCTCATCCATATCCATTGCAGTTGAAAATTTCCTTTATTTAAATCATTATGTATAGTGACAATAACTCTTAACAATGATTTACATTATGAACTATGCTACTGTAATTCATAATTATACAGGGAAATATATTTTTTCTGGGTAATGTTATAAAAATTTCAGATAAACGTATTCACAAGAAGCAACCACGTGTATCCATGACCGCGTGCACGGAGCAAGTCTTTTTTTACGAGCATGTATGTGTGTATGTCAGTGCCGTCTCAACCTGGAGCTTCTGAAAAATTGGAAAATAATAAAATAGGGTTGTAAAAGCTGGAAAAAAATTGGAAATGGGCTCTCCAACTGTGACGGAAAGAAAATACCGAATACATGAAAATTTAGAATTTAAAATGAGACCCCGTTGTCGTGGAATGGATGACCACATTTAATCTTATTTATTTAATTGTTTTAATACTTATTCATTTTGTAATAATATTTATTCAGTAACATACGGAAAGAAATATTGAATGAATACAGAAGAAATACTTGAAATTGGACCCTTTTCATGGATTGGAATTCGTGAATATGTCGTAACGACTTATATCATAATCATATTTCTGTTTTTCAGAGAAATGAATTCGTCAATGATATCATCGAAACATAAACTATCTAAAATTTCGTGTTCAATTAAAAATAATGATTTAGAGGGCCACATTAGCTACATATGGAGTTCGCCTCGGGGCCCCCAAAAACGATAAGGCGGCCCTGGTGTGTGTGTGATACTCTTGTTCACTTTTTAACAACTTGTTGTCTCGAAGAAACTAGGTAGTTCATCGTTGAAATAAAATACCACAATATTGACAATAATTCAATAATGGATACGGTAATAAAATATTTCTCATTTTCATGAAAATTGTTACTGTCCTGTAATAAAAAAGTTTGCTGAAATAAAAAGAACCTTGGGTGGCAAAAATAAACAGATTTTTATTTGTGTTTAGTTAAAAAAATTTGTTTTATGCGTTAATTACATACTGTACACTTACTTCTTTTTACAGAATAATACATCAACGACAAAGGATTTTCATAAGCTTCATACTAGCGTTTGGGAGATTGAAAATATATTATATTCTATTCACGTGTTAGTACATTCACAATCGTTTGTATAATCTTTTTTCCGCTCTGATGATTCAACAGATTCAAAAGGGGATCTTTCATTTTCTCTTCTAATAATTTAACCAACTCTATTCTCATCCTTTGTAGAAGTTGGCCCACCTACAATGGAATTAAAATAACATTGGAGATAGGATCCCTTTTTTATTGCAATGCTCGTTAATATTAATCTTACCCTGTGCGATTCGACGCTGAACAAGATCCAGCCTTCTAAAGATATAATAAATATTCCATTGTGCAGTTCTATGTTCAACTCGTAACCGGAGAACAGAATTAATGGCAGAATTGGCACCATCGTGACTTCCTTAATAAATATCTTGCTAGTTTTAATTTTCTCTTGAAATACTAGGTACGGACTGGGGAAGTGACCGATGTGGAAGTTAACGGAGGATGGATGGATGCTGACAAAGCCATCGTTCTTTGTTTGAAACCTAAGTTCCTCTGCCTTAGGTTGTATCGGAACTGCACCTGCAGATTGCACTTGAAAGGATTTTTCTGGTGTAAAGACTTTCACAACATTAGGATAAAGAGCCACGCACAGTAAACCTTGGAGTAGCTTGTAATTATCATTGTTGATATTCAGATCAAACCCAGTGATATCCAAGATCTTATCAACGTTTGGTTGCCGTTTAGGCAAATCGATGGGAACGAAACCAATCGAAACTAATAATTCCAAGAACTGATACTTTATGTCCGCCAATGTGTATAACGTACGCACGGATAAATAGTTCTCGTTAGCAAACACTTGGCCCGCATAATTACTGCGCGTACATGCCTCTAACCATTTCTGTGCATCAAACAGAAACAGAATATAAACCTCTTTCTCACATCGCCAATATATCTGTAGATTTATATATTTACCTTATACGCTTTAAGAATAGTTAAATGATCAGAATTGGCTGTGAAAAATTCTTTCTTTGCGTCTACTTCGTGTTTCTTCTCGAAAGGTACAGTGAACGGATTTTTATGTGACAAACAGGCTGCGATGGTAAGGGCGGAGTCGAGGCAGCAAAAAATTGCTCCGAATAATATTAGCTTCCCAATCCGTACATTTACAGGCAGTGCTGCGAGATGATGGCCCAACGGAGTCAATGTGCATTCGGCATTAAATGCACCAACATCTTGTAAGCGTTTAATTGCACTATAAATATTCTCATCGGTCGGTGGTTCTAACAATTTGCCTGAAGGAACAGTTGTAATAAATATATGATCCTGCAGGAGGATAATTAAAGCCAGAGTTTAGTAAAAGTACATTACCTAACACTTTATACAAGTCCACTTTTCTTCCTTTATGTAAAAGTTGAATACGCAAGAGCAGTGGTTCCAGGGGAATTCTCAGTATCTCAGGTATCGGTTGCGCTGAAAAATGGTACTTAAATCTGGAAGGATCGAAGATTTTAATGAATAATAATTTCAATATAACGTGTTAATTAAATGTCTATCAAACTATGCATACTTATATGAAGTATACAGATGCACGCAAACTCCAGGCATTACACGTCCAGCACGACCTTTCCTCTGCATTGCATTTGCGCGCGACACCCAGCACGTTTCTAAGCTTTCCATGTTTTGATTGGCGTTGAACCTAGTCTCTTTCATTTTCCCACTATCAATTACGAAGACACAATCGTCTATAGTAATAGACGTTTCAGCTAAGTTTGTGCTCAGCACTATTTTTCTAACATCCCCAATCTTCTTGAAAACCAAATTCTGCTCCTCGTTGGATAAAGTTGAATGCAACGGCACAATGAGAAACTTTCCAGTCTTTGGTGAAAGATACTTATTATCAATCAATCGATTTTTCAGTGCGATGATTTCCGCGAAACCCGGTAAAAATACCTAGAATTGTGATAATAATATGAATTATTATCGAGTACTCGCACAGCGCTATGGGATTTACTTATTTTTTTTTTCAAAATAAAAGACACTTACTAAGATAGAGCCTGTGTTTGGATAATCGTGGTCCCCAAACATAATCCATTCTAATATTGCCTCTATAAGTTCAAAATTAATCTTTTCATGGTCCATGACGTACAAATTTTTATGCGTTTGCTTATTGTAGCCTTGATATCTACAGACAATTTGCGTTAACGTTAAATTTTCATCTTGAATGGACTCTCTGGGCACAGCACCACAACTCCCGTCAACCTCCGCAGTTTCTAAGTCTATTTGTAACTGCTCCCAATCACCTTTGATTCTGCGCGTGAATTTCGAATTTTCTTCAAGCACATAATTTATCCTCTCAATTATATCCTCTAAAAAGATCTGTTCAACGGCGAACGTTTTTCCTGGAATGCATAACACGGGTGCTTCTCTAAAGTACGAAGAGAACACCTCGGCATTCAGTGTCGCACTCATAAGTATCACATTCAGGTTTGATCTCCTCGACAACAAATCCTTTAAGAGCATCAGTAGGAAGTCACTGAATAAAAAGTGATAACGTATAAGTAAGGTTAAATAAATCAATAGAATAAATGACTCACCTCTCTGCACTTCTTTCATGGACTTCATCTACGACAACGTGCGTTACATCAGCCAGCTCTGGGTTCGCGGATAATCTTTGTAATAAAATTCCAATTGTACAAAATGTTAACCTAGTTCTGCTGGAAAGCTTGCTTTCCAATCGTATCTGATACCCTACTGTATTGCCTATACGTTCGTCTCTCTCTGCCGCAACCCTCTCTGCTACTCCAATTGCACTTATTCTTCGAGGTTGCGTACATATTATGTTAACATGCTCTTTGGATTCGGATCTATTTAAGATCCAATCGTCTAATAAGAATTGTGGCACCTGCGGAGTACTAAACGCATTAACACTTTCTTACGCCAGAATCAAAAACGTACATTAGGAACAATTTCGATTACCTGCGTGCTTTTGCCGCATCCTGTTTCACCTGATATTATGGTTACTTGGTTGTTGTGTATTATGTCTAAAATTTTATCCATTTTGGACCACGCTGGCAATTTCTCTCTCACTTCTCTCATTTTTTTGTATTTAGCGCTTTTCTGTTTCTCTTTGAAATTCTTTTGGATTAGGTCGTCTTCCTTTAATACTTCCTCCCACGTAATGTTATTCCTATTCTTTTTATTGGTAGATCCTAATTCATAGTGCGTGGCTGCGTCTGTTGCACCCTCACTGCCCGACAGCTTGGGAAAAAGTAATTCGTTTGGATCTATGAACTGTTCTTTATTTTCTTCCAAGTACCCTTTTATTTCATATTCATTCTCCAGAAGAGATATTATAGAAAAAATAGATGGGGTTCCATCTTCAGATAACGACAACGCTTCGTCGTACAATTTTCTTCCTGTTCTCAAGCAGTTTATACTCGGAAATGTACCATCATCTTTATAAAAGTAGAAATATGGTGGTTCATATGGATATTTACAATCTAATAAAACATAAATAAAATGTCTATTAAATAGAATATTACTGTTAGTACATCGCATGTTAGTTGAGCGAGTTAATTGATTTTACGTATAATACCTTCGGGAAATCTTATTTCCAATGTAAACTGTGGATCCTTTCTTTCTGGCATTTTTAACACTTGTGGTTGCTGATGTAAAAATCTACACTTATTTCCAAATCTACACTTTTTATTAATAAACAATCTACAGACTTCCCTCTCCTTTTCCTTTTCTTGTTGCTGCTTAATCTTTCGTATTTCCTGCTCTATTTCTTCATTCCTCACTAAATAATCCAACTTAACTTGCACGATCCAAATTTGATTTCTTATCTTTTCGACGAACATATCCCCGTAAATAGACTCGAGCGCTTCCTTCTCTTCCTGGCGCCTCTCCAATAAGTCTGTTGTATCGACATTATCGGATGTCGCATTTCTTACAATATTTTCAAGGCCATAGTATTTGCAGAATAAAACTTCCAAAGCTTTCCCCATGTCGCCTTCCGTATGTATTAATGCCTCGATGCAATGCGATTGATGAAAACTGAAAGTAGCATAATTACCTGTGATTTACACAAGAAGCACAAAAAAAGCTTCTATTCGTACCAGTTAATATTTACCCATAACTTTCAAGTTTAGATGTTGCAAATTGTCTAGTGATCTGCTCTTGAGTTTTAGGTGTAGTATCTTTGGAAGAATAATCGACTATCGCCCGAACAACTAAATTCCCCCTTTCCATCCAATATTGTTTCCCTAAGTTCGACTTTTTGTCTTTGAATTCTGATGCATCGGCGAGTTTAAAATTCTATCAAAGAACTATGTTACTTCAAACTGATATATTTAACGAAAGATAGATGTAATAATGATACTTACAGAGCCATAAATGTGTTTTAATGTGTCGTAAAGCTGGCGTTCAGATTCATCGGATATTCTCAAAGTTTGCAATTCCACTTTGAGTTTGCTCGAGAAGGAAGGGCTTTCGCCCTTACCTTTATTCTTTGCTGGTGCGTTCCTGTTACATATACATGAATTCCACTAAATCTAAGGGACTTATGAAATACTTGTAATGCGTAAAATAGCTTTAACATACTGTCGTTTACAAAAAAGTTGGCGTCCGGATGCTGACCAGGACAAGGGGGCTACTTTGCTCGCATTGGTTCCTACTGACTGTGTCTCGTTCTCTTACTTTGTGTTAGGCGACATTGTCGCATTGGCCAATGCGAGCAAAGTAGCCCCTTTGCTTTGCTTAGCGTCCGGGTGCCTTCTTTTCTGCAAATGACAGTATGTGAGAAGAATGTGCAAAGGACCAAGAAGCTATTAAACAAACTATTCATGCTTTCTTCACAGAGAGAACACAACTCTTTTACAATACACCTAGTACATTATTTTTCCATTACATTCTCGTTTTAATTCATAAAAGGTTAAAGTTTCAACTTACATGACACACTTTCCCACATCTCTTCCTTCCAACGTGATGTCTTCCATTAACTGAATGCTATTACGATCCATTGTTAAATTATAAGTGAATGCTTCTTATATAAATCTATTTAAAAAATATGCCTAATTATATTCCTAGATATTTTAAAAAGATTTAGGTTAAGGAACAGTTGAAGGTGTAATTGGTAATGACAGATGGAACACATGAGAGGATCTGCTTGCAACGTTTCGCAATTTCACCGCCAGAGTGCTGCAAACAACTGCTCTGCTTCTCGCAAGTGGACTTCGTTGTAATTTAATCTGTAGCTCGCGAAATACGAAGAATTCAAATGAACAGGAAGTAAAAATAAATACAGATTTATTCGTATACATATATCTTCAAACCACCTCTGTGTTTCATTTCATTTTTAATATTTCTTTGCGCTGCAATTAATCAAAACTTTTCTTTCGATTTATTTTCAAGTTCATACATGATCGTTTTATTATAACCGCAAAGCAGTAAACGATTCCCTCGCGGGTGCCATCGGGCATCTACTACTACCATGTTTCGAGGAGATGGTATACAAGTCGCATTGTGTGGTGTCCATTCGAACATGCGCGGGCATGCGCAGAATATTAAAAGATGAGTGCGCGCTGGATTCCACTTTACAGCTGTTGAAAGTTTCAAATACAACGTGTGCCATTTCTCAACGATAAATACGAAATATAGACAACTCACCCGCGATACTATTTTCCAGGAGTAAATAATCGAGATAGTCTTCGATAATATTCCATATGCATAATGTTGTAGGATAGAGCTGATGTTTTATCGCCAAATACTGTCCACAGGAACTGAACTCCAAAATATCGAATTTAGCAATCGACAGTCTCTCGATAACATTTTTCATGCCGATTTTTATGTTTACTGGACGCTCAGATTTCTCCTCCACTACAAATATGTGTTTCCCATTAGCTGTTTAAATATTAACGATACCAATATATGAGTTTTCATTTTCGTACTATTACTTACGAATATGTTGATTATATAAATTTGTGCTCGTACTGGAAGGCTTTGTTTCAATTATACGCTCCTCGTATACCTTGTTTAAATAATTCTCTTTGATTACTGGATCAAAATATAATTGCAACAGTGGCTTCCACGTTACGTGATTTAACAATATGATCTACGGGAATATTTCATAGAAATGAAAATACAAAAAATTTTTTTAATCATTAGAGGACATCGAAATTCTTGTTTCGTAAAACTTATCAATGTACAGGATGTTAAAAAAGTGACGGTCACTGTTTCCAGGGGCGAAGCTGTAGGTCTGGATCGGTGGAGAATTGTAAAAAAAAGCTTGTAAAATTGTAAAATAACATTCCAAATTAATGTTAGTTTTATTTACATTGGCATATGTATTCTGCTCGCTGACAGGAGAAAAAGGTTAAAAGGAACCATATATCGCAACCAAATTCCTGAATGTCGAATTCCACACACCCCAAAATCTCAAGTGTTGAGTACTCCACACCTTCCAGACAACTACACGCCGGCCCTGGACTTATCCCTGAAAGCTGTGACCATCACTTTTTTAACACGCTGTACATATGTACACAAAATTATACCATTTCATTAAATCCTGTTACACCTAGTAGCTGTCCACTAGGCATCCACGTTATATTTTCGATTCCTTTTAATTCCTTCTGATAGTCACATAGCACATCAGAGGAACGTACAGTTTCCGTAGGGCAGAATACTCCAACATCTTTCTCCAATACACTCGAATAAATAATTAGTTTTGCTTCGGTGCTGAACGAGCACCATATGCCTAACAGCTCGCTATTCGGGGACCAGTATATTCCATCAATACTATTCAAACGTCCACATATTAATTTCTAAAATTCATAATAAAAAAAAAAGAAATCCTTCAAATGGAATAAATGATTTTGATAAAATCAAAATATGCAATCTATTTTACAAGCTCTGTTACGAAAGCTAGTTATTCAAACCAATCGCTTAATTTGTCGTATCGAACGTGTGACAGTCTTAAAATTAGACTGTATAATTGCATGTATATTACGAAAGTGCAAATAGAGAGAAAAGACTGGGTAAGTTGTTCATTCATTGGTAAAGCATCTACAAAGAGCTCACCAATGAATGAACATGCAGGTTTTCTTACCAAAACCCCCTGTTCATTTACTGGTAGGATATATTTTTAAGCTGTGTCGGAGCATAAAATAGGTAGCCAACATTTTTTAACATTTTTTTGAACGGCCGTTCATTCATTGGTACATATTCATTGGTACCTCCCATCCAAAGCATGAACACCTAAGAAACTCGACAAATTCTTCGAAATCCGTTATTTCGTTATGTAATTATAATGACAAATTTATCATAGGACCATTAAATACATCTAAAAAAAAAACAAATTGTAGATGTCAAATAACAAGACTTACTTTGAACTTGTGGGACGCCACGAGGACAACTGCTGAATAAACGGAATTAATACCGCATCGGTTATAATTAAACAGAAAAACGTTTTTGGCAGATATCTGTGGGCGTCCAGTATAAATTTCGGTGGAAGTTTCAACGCGACAGGCGTTAATTTTTCGTATTATATCAACATTCAGCGATGTTCATTACTTACCTACCTATTTGAAATAATCAAGTTTGGAGGTACAAATTCACGTAAAGATCTAGGGACTTTTAAATTGGAAAGGTTATAATTTTGAAAATGAACGAGATCGCGTGGCGTGCAATCGCGTGCTTCGTCCGCTTATTTGTTGTAGCTCTTCGAGGTTATTGTTAATTAATAATAAAAAGATATGACAACGTCTTATATATCGTGCGCCTGTAACCGAGTTCCGCATTCCGCCGATTGGGGAAAAAATGGACTTATCTGTTTTGCAGCGTGCCATGCGATCGCGATTTACGATCCCTTCGCCTCGAAGATCGGCAAAGTGACAAGCACGCTTCACAAACACAAAGATCGCGTTAACACAGTGCGATGGATTAAACACAGAAACTCGGAAGCTGAATCGGAGCTAGTTTCAAGCTCGGTAGACGGGACGGCTATCATTTGGAGCAGACTAAACGATAACTTCGAATGTACCTCTGTCATCGAAGCTGGCAACATCCTCACATTTAGCAACAGTTTGTACCTTTCCAATCACGATTCTCAGAACGAAAGAAGCTTTCTCAAACTCCTGACGTGCACTGGATCAGTCAACGGGGAATTGAAACTATGGCTCAGAGACACGCGCGGCGATATAAAATGTTTCCAGATACTCTCGTTTGGAAGGAAACTCCCGATAGAGGCTTGCTTCTCTCATTTGCCAAGCACAAGTTTACCACTTTTGGCTGTCGCAACGGAAAGCTCCACAATCGAACTGTACGTGACAAATTCGCCTGTTATAGAAGAGTCACAATTCTTAAAAGTTCAAGTTTTGATTGGACACGAAGATTGGGTGCGTTGCATGGATTTCAATCACGATACGGATAATAGTATTTTGTTTGCAAGTGGCTCCCAAGATGCTATGATACGATTGTGGAAGATCTCTGTGAACGCCACAGAATCTTCGAATAATGAATTGCGTCAGAAAGACCAAGTATTCGAAGTTGATGATACAAAGTACACTATTAGCTTAGAGTCTGTTCTTTATGGTCACGAGGGCTGGATCTATGGCGTACATTGGTACCCGTTGAATGGTAAAAACAGAACCTCGAGATTGTTATCTTGCTCATTAGATAAATCCATGATCATATGGGAGCCAGATGAATTAACTGGAATTTGGTCTGAAAAAGTAAGAGTCGGCGAAGTTGGCGGTACCTCATCGGGCTTCTATGGCTGCAAATTTAGTGGCAATGGATTAAATATATTAGCGCATGGATATCAAGGATCCTTTCATATTTGGGAATACTCTGGCGATGTGAAAAGCTGGATACCGAAATCTATACCGAGCGGCCACTTCGCTGAAGTAGTCGATCTTTGCTGGGAACCGAAAGGAAGGTTTGTATGTAAAATTGTAATCTATGGTTTATAGGAAAAGGTTCCAACATTCAACATTATGTCACAGGTTTCTAATTACCGCGAGTGTAGACCAAACAACAAGAATTCATGCACCTTGGAGGAATGGAGCAGAATTTTGGCATGAAATTGGACGTCCGCAAGTGCATGGGTACGATATGTCTTGTATAGTCATGCTAACTCCTTACATGTTTGCATCAGGCGCAGAAGAGAAGGTCGTACGTATATTTACGGCTCCAGCGATATTTAAGAATTGTTTAATGAAAATTGCTGACACTGGCGATTTTAAAAACATGGTCGCTGATGGTGCGTCAGTGCCTGCTCTTGGGTTAACAAACAAAGCAACGTTCAACGAGAATATTAAAATACAAGAACCCGAAGTGAGCGACTTCAAGAACGAGGATTACACTCCTCCCACGGAAGAGGAGCTAATGCAAAATATGCTGTGGCCAGAATTGCAGAAACTTTACGGCCATGGATATGAAATATTTTCCATAGCCGCCAGACACGATGGATCATTGTTGGCAACCGTGTGCAAATCAACTTCACCGGAACACTCTGGAATACTATTATGGGACACGGATACCTGGACGCAAGTTCAGAAGCTTATGTCTCATCAGTTAACTGTGACGCAGATGGAATTCTCACCCAACGACAGATACCTAGTATCTGTATCCAGAGACAGGCGATGGTCATTATTCGAATGCAACGACAATGTATATACTTTAGTCGCTGTCAGTTCGAAGAAAGATAGCCTACATACTCGTATTATATGGTGTTGTTCGTGGACGCACGATTCGTCTTTCTTCGCAACTGGTTCTAGAGACGGAAAGGTTGGACTCTGGAGTCCAAATTTCACGGATAACAAAATTGTTCCAACTACAAGCTTCGATACCAAAGACTCTGTCACCGCGCTCTCTTTTTCTCTACGGAGTGTTTCCGAGAACTCTTATGTTTTAGCAATAGGCTTTGAAACAGGATGTATAGAGATACAAAAGCTGAAAGCCCTGACTGATAATTTCGTGTGGGAGAAGTACATGGTCTTTGATTCTTCTCGAGCGCATCACTTGACAGTGAAAAGACTTAAATTTCGTCCGCAAGTAGAATATTTAAATACTTTACAATTAGCTAGTTGTGGATCTGACCATGCGGTAAAGATATATGACATGGATATTTTAAAATTAAGAGACTTGTAAAATACTTGCATTTTTGTACAGTAAAGATTGTTTACCTAATTTTAACTACGACTTTTCATTTAATTTCATTACTCACTTTACTTAACTTCCAAATGTCCGTCTTGTAAACTTCTATGCTGTCTTGACCTTCGTTCGAAACTACTACCGCTAATCTGCTGCCATTTGGTGTGAAATGTAACTTGCGAATAGAGGACTTCACATTTTGTATACGAGTTACATTCCGATTTTCCAAAGACCATACGGATATCTGAATCTGGTCGTTTCGATAATTTTAATACATCATAGAACGTACTTATTTAACGAGTTTGCGGTCTGATTATTTATGGATCGAAGGACCGTAAACACGTTAATGTCATACAAATATATTTACTTACACCGAAATCTGATAACGTTAAAATGTGTTTACCGTCGGGAGACCAATTAACACTTTCTAAACCAGCACTGCCTTCAATAAGTTTAAATTTCCACTCAGGGTAATGAACGGAGTACACTTGGACAACTGCTTTCTTTATGTTTGCGCATAGAATATATTCGCTATTCCTTGACCACTCTAAGTACTGTGATAAAGTAAAATGCAATTATGTTGTTATCAAATACTTTATTCATTACCACGATTAACATTTTATGGCACTAAACGGTTTGAAAAAATGAACGAAGGTAGATGCCGGTGCCTGTCCCTATTACGGTGCCCTTATGTTTAAAGAAACCATAGGTACAAAACACTTGCATAAATAAATAAGCAGAGACGAAACTGTGTTGTAAGCACTCGGAGCAAGGATACTGTGCCCCCCCCCCCACCCCACCCCAATGTTTTACCCCTTTGTATTGCCCACTTTAGGTGGTTGAATCCACACTTTACATAAAAAAAGACTTAATAAATGTGTTTACTAACTGGTTTCAAACATATTGCAGATACCCTAATTTGTTTGTTCTTTGATAACAGATAAATATATTTTGACTATTAGGTTCTTCGTTACTTTTCCATAAAATGTGTATCTCCTTTATTCCTAATGGAATAACGTAATATGTATATATCAATTTAAATAAAGCCATTGATGTTGCTTTTGCAAAATTATGTCTTTTCTCTACAAAAATTTCTCATTTGACGCCCCCCGCAAATCGGCGACCGGGGCAAAAACACTCGCTGCCCCCCCCCCCCCCCCCCAGTTTCGTCGCTGTAAATAAGGAAAAAATTTCTTTTACTTAAGTTAGGTGTGTGTTTATAACATAACATATTATTCTAATCATATCTTTCGCGGGTGTTTTTATATTTTTGTACCGCGAATTTTTCATTCCGAAAGTTTCGGCGCCTGCGATTGTTAAGTAGGTAAAATAGGATAGTGGCTACGTCTGACCGCAAGTGTAGTCTTATATCTGCTCAAAAAGATAGTCGAATAGGTACCTGGTCCTTCTGGGCGAGTACGTCTTGACAACGATATCTGTGTTTGTTTTGCAATCATTCTGACATTGAATATCTCTTTTAATTAAATTTTGTACAACATTTCGGATGCTATAAATCTTATAAGCATACAAAACATAGATCATTTGTACACCACGCACGTTTCAAAAGAGATATTACGTTGCATTGGCCATACATTAAATTTGATGGAAAGCAAATTTGTTACATTTTTTCACATTATGCAATACTAATCCTCCCGCGTACTCCTCCGCCCCACTAATTTGATTATGCATCAAAGAATGAGTCCGTAATGTATCTTCTCTCTGGATAAGTTCACGTTGATTTTCCAATGAAAATGTACAATATTGTATTTTTTAATAAAAATTATACAATGTTGTATTTTTTAGTAAAAATGTACAATGTTATATTTTGTAATATAAATTTTGATCTGCCGATATAAATATACATACATCGCAGGGTTGTATTAGAGTGTATATTTCGGATGTATTACAGCCAGTTTCCAATTTAGTATCACCTGTCTGTCTTCCCCACGACTCTACGATTAATAAAAATTCCGATTTATTACACGTTAGAATTATATTTTTATATGTCTTCACGAATTGGTTAACTTATTTTTAGACTCGTCGACCAAATTTATGGTTTCCTTCTTGCAGACATATAAAAACATGTCGTAAAATATCGCCAGACTTTGTAACAGAATATTGAGCAGTATACGAATGTGATAGATAGTTCAAGCTTTGTGTTTTTACAAAAACTGGTTTGCTACTTTTGATTGCTAATGTTCGATTAATAGACGATTGTAACTGATAACCGGGCCAGTCAGTATTAATTATACATTCTGCTGCATCATAATAGGATAGTTCTCTAACTCTCGTTCGAAAATTTTATAGCTGCCTCAAATATTTGTTCAGCAGTCGCAATTCCACACCTTCCGACATACCTCGTAATTTTCCTTCGTCGTATGCCATATTTACGCTTAAATTTATTTATCCAGTGTGTACTGGCTATGAAACGGCTGCATTTCAACTCACGGGCATATGTCAGGGCCCATTGTTGCAGCCTGCTTGTTGTAATTTTCTCGGAGTTTTCCCGCGCATTTTGGAATCGTTTGAAAGTCATATTATTAACAGCCACATATTTGTCGAACATAGTTCCCCCCGCCGCGATTTCTGCTTCCCAACTGGAAAATGAAACATATCATGTAGAACATGTATATTTCACAGATATGTAATAATAATACGACTGAATTTAGTCTTACGTTTTTATATATGATTTCTTTTTCAATAGCGCCGCACCATTTTTTTGCAATGTTTCCAGTGACCAGTTCGGGTGAGCTCTTGCCTTCGCGACAACTCTTTTCTTGTATTCGAGAGGTATAGAATTATATGCAGTAGTTGGTGGTTCATCCTCCCACTCGCTTTCTGCCTCGGCGTCTGAATGCCTCGTTTTCTTACTTTTATTCTTGTGTATATCTTTCACGTCGTTCGCGAACACAAGTTCTTCATCTTCTATTACCTCTATTCCATTGAACATCATAACAATACGATTATATATTTCACTCGCAATTTGTGTAATCTTCGGTGAAGTTTTTACACATGGAAATTCCGTCATGTAATTATTTTCTTTCAACATGCTTTCGCATTTCTTCCATATGCTCCATATCTCTATTTGCTCTTCTATGTTGTCACTAGATACTCCTCCTCGAGAAGAACTTGCACTCACAGAATCACCATCCATTTTCAAACATGAAGCACGATCTTACCCGATGCAACTCTCACCACGAATCGAAGTAACTGAGAAACAAGTACAGAAATGGTTGTCAAGACTTACTCGCCCCCAACGACCAGGTATTTGATTATTCTCATGAGCAACTATGAGCCTACCCTTATCGTCAGACTTATCTGCTATCCTAATGTACATGCTTCACAATCGGAGGCTTCGAAACTTTCGGCATAAAAAAGTCACACAGGAAAATATTTTCGCAGTACAAAAATATGAGAACACCGGTGAAAAATATGATTATATACCATTCCATATAAGAGTAGACTGATTTACAACATATCTGCGTAGCTCCCACTACTGCCTACGCACGCGATTGGTCGTAGCACTTTCTCTGCCAGCTTCCTACCAATCAACAGGCTCCTCAAGATCATTGTTGCGCGAAACAAGTCTACTCTTAAGTGGAATTCAATACAGAATGATATGTTATGTTATAAATGCTTCTTGGGTCTCATTGCTATGTTTCTGGATTACTAGATAGTAGATACGTTAAAAACGTTAAATCAAAATACATAAAAACCAAACACCTATTTTGAAGAAACCCGAAATCGTATTATTATGCTACATCCATGCCTTCCCCTTGTCAGAAGGAGATGGTAAAAAACGGAATGCTATTAGAAAAAGGCATCGTAATTCGGGGCACAGTAATACAGACGATGCGCTTTTCAGGGCACAAAAATTCGGGACAAAAACATGTATTTGTATTTCAATTAAAAAAATATGAAGAATTAATATTTTTAACCCGAAAAAAATGCCTCAATAAAGAAAAAATGTTCAAAAACCAATGTAAATTTTCGCTAAGCAAAATTAAAGTATGAAAGGTCAGTAATTATTTAATGCGTGAGCAAGTCGGCGTAAACAACACCTACCCTATTTATGTAGATTTAAAATCACACACTAACCTCTATTATGTCTGTAAATACGAACGAATGAATGGTTTCGAGCTTCTTGCTGCTTTTTACAATTAAATTCGTTTGGTATGCAACAGCAACGAATCTTCCATCTGTAGAAAAATCACACAATTGATTGTTTAATCGTATTAAATCGTACTCCGCTTCCGAAGTCATCGCGCGTCCGCGAAACGATGCGTTTCCGCGTTTTGTTGTTGCCAACTTAAGCAGATGCATATTATTGTATTATCAACCTGAACTTGCTACAGTTTTCGAAGCGTGCCTATTCGAATTTAGTGCTTACTGCGTTGGTAGCAATGAATTTGAAAATTGATGACTCCATGACAGTTAATTTTCGGCGTGCGTAATGTTTAATTACAAACGCGCTGTGTATTTCAATGTATTTAGTGGTCGTGATTAAAAAATTTAGAGGGAACAAACGTTTTCATTTTCAAATTTGTAAGAAACCAAGTATCGAACAAAAGCTTTCTAGAGATCGATAAATGCAGAAAAATGATCAAGAACTTATTTCTGTAACTAAAGATGAAATCTTGCAAACTCGGAATTCTCAAGAATATTTTGTTGAGAAAGTTATTCCGATACGGATGATCCCACAAGGTCTGGATGGTGAATGTTATTGATATCTACTTTTACTAGATGTATTGAATAAGTAAGCAGGATATCCAGTAAAGCAATAAAAGAAGTTCATTGATAAAACACTACACAGTGTTTCTCTTTTATGTAAATTACACGTCTACGCTATGTATATCAGTTCTCTTAGATTTCGGCCTTCATGATTTGCTCGTATCTGCCTAGAAGCACACTCATTTGCCTTCATAAAATAGAATTTTACGCTCGAAGGCTAAGGAACTATAAACTAAACTATCACTTCCATATTCCCTAAGCCTATATCCTTGAGTAATAAACTTAACATATATTTATTTATGTGTTACTCGTATAATTCTTTCTCTAATCTGCGATTCATTGCTCAGTCTGTACATTATTGTTTCTTGTGTATTTATCAAAGGGCTTTTGTGTAACTGAGTAAATAAATAAATAATATTAATTTCTAAATAGGAGTTCGAAACATACTCCAAACGGACGGAATTGATTTTATCATAGAACACTTTGATACATTTTTCTCTGTAATTGTCCATGGAACTAAAGTAGAATTGCAGATTATTTTACGAGGCTTCAATAGAATTCATAAAGGTAAAGAACATTGTAATTGTAATGTTTGTATATGCTGTTAAAACTATCGGGATACAATATTCATACGTGCGTATATTAAATACAAGTAATATTTTGCGAAGGTATTGAAATGTTGGTTCACGACATGGAAGCCATATCCAAGAATGGAAGCAAGATACAAGATGAAGACAGAGTGAGATTCTTAAATGTAACTAAAATGTTGGCGTATTTGTTTTCTTGGTTCGTTTTGCCATATAGATAAGGAAATTCTTAAAGATGCGAATGATAAATATGTGGGCAAGGTTTGTTTGTCATATATACTGTGATATATGAAAATTTAATATCATGGTACTAATTAATACGTTTTATGTAGCGTAAGAAGGGTGCAAAGTCAGATATTGGAGAGGAGTGGGAAAGCACAAGGGAAAAGGCATTGGAATATATTTACAGACTGTTATAATTACCATTGCAGAAACTCTGGCAGCCGCCCATTGTTGAAGATTCATTTGTCACGTAAGGCCGTTACAAAAAATTTGTAGATTGTACTTAGAATCCGAAAGGGTATTTCGATGTTACCCAATAAAGTTCTTTTTCAATAGTTATTTAAGTAAAATTATTAACCGGTGCATTGATTTAACTGCGATATTATTTTACAGATTACTTACTAAAGTATGTTATAAGATGCTAGAGCAATGTAGGGATTCAAAGCAGAAGCACATAAGACCGGCTATTTTTGAGGTAAGATGCTATCGTTTATTACACAGTACAACAAATTTTGACTGTTTTTCGGACTTGTAACATTCATTAGCTGTTTCTTATAGGTTTTCGTGCCCTGAAAACGAAACCGCAAACCGTTTGTCGCAATCACCCTCAGTTTTTGAGAAAATCGATTTTGACAAAAACTGCAAATTTTTAACTTTTAACATTTTTTGCGTCGAAACGGTAATAGTTATTCGATTGTTCGTTGCATCAAATTATTCTATGAACCCTCCCGAATACAACGATATAAGTTATTATTGCATTATGAATATTTAAATATGTTTAAACAACGATCAAAGGGAAACGGACACTCGAAATGCACCAATTTTTGCAGATATCTTTCAATTTTATTTCCAAAACTAAGGATCTGGAGAGAAAATCTGACCATCTCACGCGATGCAGCAGACAGTTTTTCATCGAAAAGCGTCAACAGAAGTGGTATGACTCGTTTTGTTTTCAATACAGAAGCGAAATAGTTTGACAAAACGTGCGGAGCCAAAGTGACGAAGGTTGTTTCAAAATCAAAGAACTTTTGATAGAAATGAGATAGAGCGATGATTTTTTTTTTAAATTAAAGCTGAAAGATTGCAGAATAAGGGAAAATTAAAGAAATTATGGTACGAACGTTTTTTAACTTTGAAAATCTGTGTTAAACTTGAAATATTACAACAAAATTGTGATTTATCCAATACCATGAACGGTTAGATTTTTTTCTTGACATATTATACATCATTTCCTGTAGATTTTGTCACGCTGATATCAAATCCGTTCGCAAAATTTGTCTACTACCTCAGGATTTTGGAAAAAATCGATTTCAAGTTTAACACAGATTTTCAAGGTTAAAAAACGTTCGTACCGCAATCTCTCAAATTTTCCCTTATTCTGCAATCTTTCAGCTTTAATTTAAAAAAAAATCATCGCTCACTGTGCGGCGCCGTGCCATCCACTGCCGCTCAGCATAACACAATTGCTTAAGGGGTTCTGCCTTGGGAGACCGAAAAACTAGGTGATATTTGCGAATTTTTTATAAAAAAAAACTGTTGAACATATGTATTTGAAATTTGGCAAGTTGTTTTATTGTACTTTTAAGTATTATTACAAATTTTTACGAGGCTATAAAAAAAATGTGCGTGTATAGATCGTTGGAAAAAACGGCTCATGCTGGCGTTGATGGAAAGTGTCCTATGGTTTATCTGAAATGCAAGACGGAAAAGGGATTCTTAATCTGCATGAACATGGCTATCTATGGAACTAGGATTATGGCTGTATCTGTTACCGTTCTTTTTTTATTTAAATAATTACTTGCGATTTTTGGACAAAATTCGAACTTTTTTTCAAAAGGCTGCCATTTTAACAATTTTTCATTTTTCTGAATTGTTCTAATTCCATAGATAGCCATGTTCATTCAGATTAAGAATCCCTTTTCCTTCTTGTGTTTCAGATAAACTCAGATAAGCTGTATTTTTTTCAGCGTTCTGCAATCGACGCTCTACACACGTACATTCTTTTTGTATAGCCTCATAAAAATTTGTAATAATACTTAAAAGTACAATAAAACAACCTGCCAAATTTCAAATAAATCCGTCCAACAGTTTCTTTTATAAAAAATTTGATGCAACAAAGACACAAAAGATGTTCAAAGTTGAAAATTTGCATTCTTTTTCAAAATCGATTTTCTCAAAAACTAAGGGGGATGGCGACACACGGTTTGCGGATTCGTTTTCAGGGCACGAAAACCTATAAGAAACGGCTCTCGAATGTTACAAATCCAGATGGCTGTTGTACCGTGTTATTTTAAACCGTTTTTAGCTTCAAACTTTTAGGTTTGCTCATTTGCTATTTACAAAAAGATTTTAGGGATCTCAATCAAGAGACACAATCATGGCATAAGCTCTGTGGCAAGAATTATTCAGGTATGTATATCTGTTCCATTATTTTCAATTTTATTCGATAAGAGAATTTACAGAGCCTGTAATTTAATATTTCAGTTGGTGAAACTGCACGACGTGTTAGCATCACATATAGCAATTGGAATTATCCATATGATTAGCGAACGTGGGTGTAATGGTTTAATGAGAGGAGTAATGAAGGAGATTGATCAGAGCGAACCTTCCGAAGCTGACAGTCGTAACATATCAATATTCCTTGAAACAATTACTACTACTCAACCAAATATCGTAATTCCAATCCTCGGTGATATGATGGATTATTTGAATAGCGAAGTACGTGCTTCTGTGTTAGTTTAAGTACGTATTTACGTCCTACTTCTTGTTTATTAATGGTTTTTACAGCATTATACCATGAGAAACTGTTCAATTAGTACCATAGGAGCAGTCGTAGAGAAAGCATTGCCTGGAGATGACCTTACGCAAGAACAAAAAGACCATCGCGACGAATGCCTTAAAAGTTTAGAGGAACATATTTTCGATACTAACGCCTACGTGAGATCCAAAGTTTTACAAGTCTGGCAGCGTTTATGTTGCGAGGGGGCTAACACTTTAGCGAGACGAGGAAGTCTTTTAGCTGCCACAGCCTTACGTTTGGAAGACAATAGCGCGCATGTACGGAAACAGGCGCTGCAACTCGTACGCGCCTTACTGCAAACCAACCCGTTTGCTGCTAAAGTACGTGAAACATCATTGATTATTTATTAAGAGTTTAATTATTAACGAAATGAGCGACGAATTTTCAAACTCAGGGACACAGATACAAATGTACGAAGCACCTGCGTCCGTGTTCGATCGAGTCTCATAATGAGAGACATGGCGCGCGTTAGAGGCCAGATATCAGAATTGGCACTGTGCGTGGTCGACGAAGATACGCCAGAACGCCAGACAGTTCTTCAAGGCGCTATCGCAGAAGGGCAACGCTCTATACAATGTGATGCCTGATATATTATCTCGATTGACCGATCCTGATTTAAATTTAAAGGAATCTGATTTCCAAGAGATTTTATAGTATGTATTGTCGCTAGAAAAAGAATATATATTGGATTTACCGCAGAGGGAGAAGCAAATCGATGCTATAATCGATAAAATCTGTGCCAGGTTCAAACTGGCCACCACAGAGAGGCAATGGCGCGACTTTGCGTATTGTCTTTCGCTTCTATAATTCGGCCCCAAAAGTAAGTGACGATTGAATGCTGACTAAATTCACGGTTCATTAAAGATCGTTATTTCTTAAATTAAATGGCGAATAATTTCTTAGGTATACGCCAACCTTATCGGGAGTCTGCCTCTGCTCAAAGAGAAGATTTGTCACAGGCAAGTGTTAAGGCCGTTGCAGTCTATTACGGAGCAGGCGAAGAAAAAGCCGAGCGCAAAAGAAGCTGCCATAGAATTGGAGGAGAAAATGGCAGAGCTGATCAAACAGTGTGGAGGAGGCGCAGCAGAATGATACGGAAATGATGCCGCCGGCTCCAGCGCCGAGAACAAAAGAAGCGTTCAAGGACCTCGAAGCACGGGAGCAGCAGCGAGGAAGAGGACGAGGACGTAGACAGTGACTCTGACACAGCAGCTGCTACAAGACGTACGTTTTCTTTGAACAAAAATTGTCGTTACATATATTTCATGACTAACATTAAATCATTATAGCGAATAGTGTCAGCATGGCGAGGCCGCGGCAGCGCAGAAGTAAATCGAGTTCTGATTCGGGCTCGGGCGACGAAAGCGCATCAGTGAAAACTCCCAGCAGGCCAAGTACGTGTTGTAGTTTGTACAAATGATTCACCGTTTCGTCGAATATAATTATTATCCTCGTACTAGCTAAAGCAAATCCGCCGGCGTCAAACGTGAAGAGATCATCCGCTCGTAAGAAACTTACAGACTCGAGTCCTGCCACTCCATCACCGTTACCAAAGAGAAACAGACAGGCCGGAACTCCGTCGCGTAATCCTCAGAGAACCTCAGCGCGTTTATCTCAATCACGAGCTAAACATTAAAATTTGTAACTCCATTAGTACAACTACGCAGTTGCCATTATATTTTTATTTTATAATGCATCCACTTAAGGCCAGGGAGTGAAGTGACCGAGGAATATTTTTATACTTCGTGTAATAAAAAATCTAGCTTGAGTTGCTGAGTGAACTGAGTCTTTTGGAGGACACCTTTTTATTTATACCAGTGTATGAAATTCTGCGAGCTCCTTATGAATAATATCTTATCTAGCTTCTTGTTTTCCCACAGGGACGGATCGAAATATGAAAAATTAAAAAAAATATCTTTATGTTCGGTGCATTTAAGCGAGTATCATTCTTATCGTCAAGATTCTGATTATGCACAATCGTTTGTGAAAGTACATTGCTGGTAGATATCTTTATCTATTCAATCGGAACCACTACTTCCTTGCATTTCAACAACCATCTATCGTAGAACCTAGTTATGACCCCGAAAGATTTCAATTCGGCACTATTATAAACAATTGCAATAATAACCAGATATACAGAGTGTATATTATTGTAGAAATATTTATTCTAATGAAAATTATAAAATCTAATGTAATATCCAAAGTAACAATTATATTATTTCACGTAATATATACATGTTTAACATTTATTATTGTAAATCATAACACTAACTCTGTTATATAAAAGTACCGAGAGTTTTTAAGTTATACTCAATTCTGCGATAGAAACTTAACGCTTATGCTTTATACTAATAAAAAGGGTTGTACCTAGTAGTTCTATATATTAATAATTGCCAGCTATTTCAATTATTAATATACGATTAACTTCGTTTTATACATATCTGCTATGACTAGTTATTAACTGTAACATATTTAAGTTAAAGGCAATTTAAAAAAAAGTAACCATTCTTCTTGAAGAAGTATCTTATTATAGAAGATTCGTAAGAAAGTGTTTGCTATTCAATGAACATAAAATGAACGTTATATAAGATAAGAATTAGATAAGTATAAGATTTACACATCAGAATCATGCTGACTGATCGAACAGAGGTTCAATTTAGAATTGTGTTGGTTGGTGGCTGAATATTATAAGATAAGTAGAGAAACATGCAGACTACTTATACTGAAAGAATACTGGCAATCTCTTATCATTTTACAATTTGTAATTGCATTTTCAAAATGGAGCCGATTAAAGGGTTCAACTTTCCATGCCATTTAAATATCCATGGCAAGTACATAGTTGCAAAACCATGTACGTATACCTACTCTATTGTTAACAACAAATTTAGTATTCCAATCATTTCACTTTCACGGTTTTGGATTATTTATTATACAATCGCATAGTACTTCGTTACTTTCAACAATAGTAAAAAGGATCTTCTAATCTCAACCAATTTCCTCGATCACCAGTTTCCGAATTTCCGTACATTTATAAAAGAAACGTTAACAAGGCCAACTTCTATTTCACTACCGCGCCACTCAAACTTTAACTTCCACTTTCATCCCACAGTTTCCATGCATTCTGAATATCCTATCACCGCCTGATATTTAAACGGCATGCTCTGGAAGTCGATTGCAGACTAAAATTGCAAGACGGTAAGAAACGTAAATTTCTTTCGGCGTAAGGAATTCGCATGCTTGTATTTAGCTTGCCTTGTAACTTTGGAACACCCTGTATACCAAATTGCTTAATACAAGTGACTCCAAGTGTTGTAAACACGTGTCACTTTTAACTCTTGTGTGCACGAACTTGCCAGCAATAAATAGGACACTGTATTCTTTTTATTATGCATTCGTGTACAACAGATACACCGTACTGTGAGTCGTGGGAAAGACTAGTGTAAAAATCTTTTATGTAACACAGGCTCGACACGAGCATAACTAATATTTCAAGAGACTTGTCGAATGTGGCATTTGTTACACCAAATCGCGACTAACGCTACGTTTAAATGTCATAGAACGTACTTCTGTTCCAGACTTCCCTGATTTACAAAGGTTGGAAGTATTAGGGTTTGGAGTAGGACTCTGTGAAAGAGATGCTCGTTCGTCATTACCAGATTTTTCGCGCTCCATTCTTTGTTTACTGAATTTCCCCATCCCGGGACGATAAATCTCCATGGCAGGCCGATCCTGTTAACAACGTAGAGAGCAGTGTTTTAAAACATTCGCAAGCTGTAAGAATCGCTTTCAATGTTTTAAGGAAATTAAGTGCACACCTTATTTCTAATCCTACGTTCCATTCGTGGATCTTTCTTGTCTTTCTCCTTATCTTCAATTTCAGCCTTTTGTAGATTATGTTGGTCACCACCGTCTAAAGATTTGTGCCGCCTCAAACAATTCCCGTCTCCCGTGCCTCCTTCGCCCCCGCTTTCCAGTGAATTACGCCTCTTTGTTACCTTCGAATCTTTCTTCTCCTCGGCATCGTCGTTCTCCTTACCGTCTTTATTGATATGTTCGTTAGACTTTGATTTTTCAATATCTTTGTTAGTTTCACCAGTTGTAGATACTGTTTCTGCAAATGTTTGAACATTAATGTTTCAGGAGAAAGGTAATTATTTTTATTAATATACGTCGCGTCGCACCGTGTTTCTTACCTATTTTTCTTTGTTCTTTTATTAGCTCAAGATCATGTACACGATCTTCTACTAAAACTTTTCTCTCGTTAGTCTCTTCCTTTTCTTTAACTTTACAAGTGTCTGTGTCGTGTTTGTCGTTTACAGATTCTTCTTTTCCCTTAGTATTTTCACACGAATCCAGCTGCGGCTCCTTTCTCTGAGGATCCTCTTCTTCGCTTTTTGATTTCGCATTACTTTCAGCGTCAATATTGAATTCTACATTCTGCTTTTTAGTCTCCGCGAGCCTTTTCTTCTCCTGCCTCATTTTCTCATAACTTTTACCCCGTTTCTCTTCGATCTTTCGCTCTCTAGAATCTTTTATATCCTCTTTAAAATCATACTTCCTGTCATCCTTCCCGTCAATTCTTCTATCGTCTTTTATACTATCCCTTTCATCGCGCCTTCCATATACCTTTTTATCCTCGTGACGTTTCTGATGTTTCATGTCTCTATCCTTATTTCTGTCTTCGACCCTGTCTCTATACCCTTTCGTTATAGTTTTCGAGTCTCGGTCTCGTGGTACTTTCTCACGCAACTTATCCTCCTTTTTAACGCGATTCTTTATATCTTTGGGAAGAAGCTTATCCTTTTCCTCTTTGTTCTCTTTATTATCTTTATACATTTCTTTGTCGAGATCAGGATTTTTCAACACCTATAACAAAACGAGGATTTTAAGCAATGCGGTATTATCATGCTTAACGGCGATAAAACAAAACTCGCCGTAGCAAGTTTCGCAATAATTTACAATAAAGTAACACAGAATTTGTACTTTTTTTTTTTCTAAAAACAAATCTCTCTTACAAAATTTAATGCGTACAAACTAGGCAATAATAAAGCAATCATGTCTTAATAAATGTATACAAATTTGGCATACAATATTCAACAGAAAAAAATGTATAGCGTTGAACTAAATCACATAAATGATGGATAATTCTGTCCCCTCGTGACCTCTTGGCGTAGAGTAAATAGATAACATAAATTTCCCTGCTAATCACTCGCAGTCTCTGCTTCATGAGTTTTTACGATACGCTGGCAATCCCGGCTCGCAGAGATTTTTAAACGGATAAAGCTTCTGATAATCGAAGACAGCACTGCAGCTTCTTGATTTCGACAATTCCGTCGGTATCTGCATCTTCCAAGACTTGTGTATACTAGCAAACTGAGACTTCGACAACGCAGAGAAATAGTTCTTGTTGCCGATATACTGAGACGCGTATTTCGTATTGTTATGAATATAATTGTTCTTAATATTGTTCCAATGGTCGTAATTATTTTTCCTGCAACTCGTGTCCTTCTCTTTGTAGCTTCTCTCATAAAAGTAAAATAACTTCGGCTGCTTGTTATTATAATGCCAGCGCTCATTGAAACGAGACATGCTTCTAACACAATTTATGTATACTTCAGTATTTTCATTCCTGTAGGACTGTTGCACGCTCAATGAACTTTTGCTCGCCGGCGGTGCGGTTACAATTCCATTGTTCAGGATTTCTCCTTTGCAATCGTGAGATATACTTAGATACTGGGTAGGATGATCGAAAGGTATATCCTCTGACTTGACAGTTGAGGAGGTAGAAAGGAAGGAATACTTGGACTGGTTATCTTCAATGTTACACATGGACTGCAGGGTGAAAAGATTAGTATCAGCAAATACAGTAGAGAATGTAATACTTAAAATTTAGGCCCACAACTTCCATTATTCTGATTCATTACTTTCCTCTAATTCTATACTGTATTTGTCACGTTCGGAGCTAGTTTAAAGTGTATTTGAATTAATCAAGCGTAAGTTGCCAACAGCATTGTAAAATGTAGCGTTACCTTAGATATAATGGGATCTTCTTTTGTCCGTCTCCTTTCCAAGTCTCGTCGCCGCCTCTCCTCACGTTTCTCATCTCTAAGTCGCTGCTTCTCCTGCTTACGCTGCTTTAAATATTCCAAAAGCGGTGTAGTCGTAACTTTCTTCGGCGTATCTGTATCAAAAACAGCGCACACATATACGTCCATGCGTAGGAACAAAACAAGAGCTTTCGACACGAACATATCAATTCTGCACGCCAAGATTAACTTACTATCGGGTGGTTGGTACGAATACTCTGTTTTCGGCTGTGCTATGTTCGATTCGGCCTCCTGATTTTTAAGACCTTCTAAAAAACTTATATAGTAAGGGTCCGCCTCTATCGTGCCACATTTTAAATCCTTCTTCTTCCCTACTCTCTTCTTCAGCAACCTTTGGAAAGGTGCGAACTCTACCACCGCTGGATATTCCGTGCCTTTAGAGTCAACGAATACATAGTTATCAAACTTCTCCCTGAACATAAAGATGTCCTGCTGCTCGATAAAATTGATATAAGCTCGAGAGAAAGCGAACTGCCCCATCGACATGTCAGCCTTCACGAAATAAAGATAGTCGTGTTCCGGTAGTGGAGAAACTTGCTCTAAGAACTGGTCCTGAGTCATAGACGGAGGCAGTCTTCGTATCACCACCTGCAAATACATTTCGTTCCCTTCGTTATTACCTGAACATGAATGAAAGTACATCTTAAATTATACTTTACAACGATTACAAAGTCTTTTCTAAAATATCATCTTGTCGTTAAGCTAATGCACTTCTTTTTCTCATTCAAGAAACATGATAACGAGTTGTTGCATGCAAAGTCAAAGCCTTCTAGTCTTTACGGTAACGTCATCTTCACTGTCGTACATAATATACAACTCGCCACTTAAAATTCAAGGGTACTTTGTTTACGATGCACCGAATGCATAGTAACGTTTTGCAAAATTATGTTATACGTGTTCCCAATGGAAAATAAGACTTGCATCAATGTTTTGTCGAGGATAACACATTGTGCATAGCCAAAGAGTATTTCACGCAGGGAGCAAGCGGTGACAGTAATATTTTCAGCATCTGTTTAATCGATAATACCTTTGTCATAGGCCGGCATTTTTCTTTTTTACTATCTTTAACTTTTCCGACATCTGGAGAACTAGTTTGTGCCTCATTTTGTGCGGCTGCCTCGGATTGTTGTGTTTCCTCCGTCATTGTCATCTACATTTAGTTAATTTCTTGACAATTGAGGCTTATTTAGCGTCAACTCGATTCACTATGATCGAAAATAATAATTGGAGCATACAATTTTCTTCGAATCATCAAAATAAACGTTTCCGTTTACAAAGTTTCCGCGGCCATCTTGCTTCACTCAAATCGTAAAAAATACTGCTGGGTGGAAACGAAATAAACTTTCCTACACTGGGGAATTTCGAAGCGCATACGTGCATCTAGGGAATTAATCAAAATTTGCGAGGGAAAAGAACATTCTTCAAAATTTAATGAATCGGGACACGTAATCTGACATAGACGGAGAGCTATTTAACGTTCATAAAATAGTTTATTGTTCAGATTTGCTGAAAAATTTCAAACTACTACGATGTGCGATTTTAATATAAAGCTCAGCATTTTTATTACGATTAATAAGTTCGGTGACACGATTTTTTGTAATTTGTACTTTCCTTATGACTAGTTGAAGCAATTATTCAAAGTTACGAAGGGAAATTTATTATAAATAAATGTATTTACATAAATAAAATGTAACTTCTTGGTTGAAATTCATAATCTCCTATAGTTGTCTCGTTGTTGTGAATGCGATGCTGATGTCAGTGTGGAATAGATAAATGGCAAGATCGATGCCAGAGCTAGGCAAAGACCAATCACTGGTCGATACCATACCCAAGCGAAGCCAATCACTAATAGACTAATGGACATAGACACTGACATCGTCAATGATTCAATTGCAATAATTCCGCACAAGAATGTCGAATTCAGAATTACTGTTCTCAATATGTTTGCCAAACACGTGGCTGCTAAAAATAACACCAACCAGCCGAGACCTCTGAAATAATTACAAATTCCTTTCAGTAGGAGTTACTAAGAGTAATTGCTATCGCGCGAGAAAAGTAGTACCTAATGCTCCACGTACGCCAGTAGTTGTGCACGTGTTCTAAATGGAACATTTGATCTACCGACATTTTGTGCTTCCTTTGAAGTAAAATTTCTTCGCCGTGCGACGTAACGTACGGTACGACAGCCCCCTTTTGCAACATGCCAACTATAGAGTAAATGTCTCCGCCTTTTCCTGCATAGGAGAATTGTATACGTATATCTCCCACCTATGGACAAATACAGTCATTCTGGAAAATCTGTTATACGTTCAGCGATACAAGGACTGTACCTGAGGATTCCATAGATCGGAGCTGTGATAGTATAAACCAGAATGCATCTTGATATCTTTGCGTTCTGGTCTCTCGTCGCTGGTAATTTCTACAAAATCAGTGAACTTCTTCTTCAATTCGGATCCGAGGGTAAACGCCCCGATTTGAACCTCATCTGCAATTTGTATTTGACTTTTGATAGAGATTTCCTTTGGGTTGTGGTGACCGGTTTTAATATAAAACTGATCGGAATCTACAAGCTTGTCCTTCCATTCTGTTGTATAATAATAATGCTTCTCCTCTTCCGCTACCCCACCGAAGCTGACACGCAAACATTACTACGATTAATACATGAAAGATGACTTGTTGCTTTTCCATTCAAACCTACAAGTTACCTTCGTTCCTCTTCTATTTCTATCCACTGGTACATCTGAACTCTCCGCTTCAGTTTCACGCTCGACACGATTACTCCATAGTCAGGCTCGGTTAATGGTTCTGATATCTTCAGGGGACCCGATAAGTGTATTAAGCGTCCCTCGTACTCGGGTAACACCTTAATGGAATTTGGAAGCACCGCTACGTTGCGCAAAGCTTCGTCTAAAGAGTGCGCCACTTTCACTGCCCTTCCCTGCAATATCACGGTGGCAAGTTTGTAATTCGAGTACTTCCCTTCAATAGCAAACATAGGTGTCCACAAACCTCGTTCCAAAACAACAGGCACATGCCTGTCGCGAACATAATCAGGCCAATGATAGCGGTGAGCCACGACTCTCTAAATTGCTCCGAGACAGTCATTGGAACGTTCATAGGAGCGGGCTCTCTTCCATTCACTCGATTCTGATGAATCGGCTCTGCGTTCACCCTCTGAGGTTGCCCATTTTGCTGGAGAATTTGTATTTTGTATGCGTTAAACTACAGTGGTCTCGCCGAATGGTCATGCATAGAAATATAGTTCTCTAGGAAACAGTACATACAAAGCTATCAATTTATATGCAACCAAGTATTATATAATACAACGTTATATCAGTTAAAACGAAATGTTTAGAACGCAAGATATAAGTAACTATATAAGCACAGGGACATGTGATTTTCATGCTTACATTTGCGCGATACATTTTAATAGATTACATTATACGACAATGACAACGCTCGGCCCGCTCACTGAAACTACTGCCGCTTAAAATATCATTTTACAAGTAATTTCAGACGAGTCTCTGTGCAACATGCACGCATCCTGGTCGCATTTTATTTACGGGCAACTACGTTCAAAATTCGACTATGAATATTGTCCAATCAATTTCGCGTATTACGTGTACAGCACTGTACAAAAGTATCGGCCTCGCTCGGTAGCTATCATCCATCATAACTATGAGCATCTTGTTTTTATGGTAAGATTACATTACGATCTGCAGGTAGGAGACAAAAGGAAAGCTTATACTCGCGTATTCCTCGTTTTCACTTATATGGAAGCGATATTTTTTCGCCGGTTACATCCGAATATTGGTGCCTATGTAAGATACATTTTATTCGCATCCCTATCTTTCGCGAGCAATTGCACCTTACAATTTCATTTTTTCGTTCTTCGTTTCTAAGGGGAGGATAAGTACTTCGAAACATGCAATTACATCCACCTGCATTTGCCGCAGTTTCGGTGATTGTGGGAATAACGTGCGGCGAGTCGAGGAGTTTTGATAGATGGCGTTTAATCGAAATGTACACACATACAGTTTTAATGAGGCGAGAACCTCCCTTTCCTTAAGGTGCGTTCCTGACGCTCGACGCTCGTTTTGAGCATCAAAACCAATCACGTGGCCAACGCTTAATCAACGAACGAGCGAGCATTCAGCTATAAAAATACCTGGAGAGTGAACAGAGCAATGGCGGCCGGTCCGAGAAAGAGGGAAGATAACGGGTGAACCTATCTAATTCGCTATTACAACTGGCTCCCAGATAGCACAACGTCTGGTAAAGTCTTAAAGACGTCCAAAAGGCGTTTTAAAGACATCTTAAAGACGTGTTGTTACAAATCAAGACGTTCAGACCTAAAATGGACATAAACTAGACGTCTCTAAGACGAGGTGTGCTATCTGGGCTATGGATGTATGTACAAGTTTCGATTAAATGGGGTACCTGCTGCTTTCCCGCCAATAATACTACACCTATTAGTTGCGCCCCAATATAGATACGGTACTAGGGTGGCTCTAACTTTCGATTTTTGAATTTTCCTCGGGGCACCCTCCAGAATGGTTCCAAATAATTAAAAAAAATCCCTGTAAAGTTTCAGCTCGATCGGATAACGGGAAAGGGTGCCCCTGGGCCCTTAAACATTTAAATCATTATTTAACAGCTCGCGAAGTCGATTTGATATAACATCTTCCAAGTTATTGATTAAATAAAAAAATATGTCAAACAAAAGTTGTAGATCCGGACAAGGAGCATCTTTTTTGTTCTATTACTTTTTCTCGTACAATAAACGGTTTTCGAGAAAAATCCGAAAAACTTAAAATAAAAAACTTTTTATTTTTCAAATTTCGAAAGTTTAAATGCTTCTAGAACACTTTTTATTTATGAAGGTGAACAAAAAAAATGGAATTTTTATTTTCGAGGACTATTTTATAACATTTAAGGGGAGGACATTTACCGAAATATGCAAAAAAGATAAAAAAATTTTACTCATTTTCAGTGTTTGATATGTCATGAATGTTTCCTGAAAATTTGGGACCGAAATTCGCAAAAATATCGAAAATATAGACTTTACATTTTCGATTTTTTTTTTAGTTTCTCGGATTTTTTTCGAAAACCGTTTGTCGCACGAGAAAAAGTAATAGAACAAAAAAGACGCTCCTTGTCCGGATCTACAACTTTTGTTTGACATATTTTTTAATTTAATCAATAACTTGGAAGATGTTATATCAAATCGACTTGGCGAGCTGTTAAATAATGATTTAAATGTTTAAGGGCCTAGGGGCACCCTTTCCCGTTATCTGATCGAGCTCAAACTTTACAGGGACTTTTTTAATTATTTGGAACCATTCTGGATTGTGCCCCGTAGAAAATCTTGAAAAACATTTTTACCAAGATTAAGTTAGAGCCACCCTAATACGGTACTGCAAACGTCGCGCATGCGCGAGAAACCCCGCCACATATCTTATCACTGGTTTGAACTTCGCATTTGGAGTCATTTGGAGTAGAGCCGCGCGGTGTGTAGCACGGATTCGTCTGGGGGGGAACATGGCTCGTGGGATTTCGGTTACAGTGTAATAAAATTCTTTAAATCTAAATTGCAAATATTATCGGGCTTAGTCGTCGTCAATGACAGCGAGTTGAAAATATTTCATACGTTTGTATGTTATAATTGGCAGGAAGTAAAATTTCACAATGTTGCGTCAATGATATTTGTAGTTCTAATGCAGGATAAGCATAGTAAATTGAATATTTTTACGTATGCCTTTGTTAATACATAATGCGAAAGAAGAAGTAAAAGTTTGTAGAAGTTTGTAAGGATAATTGGAAATTATAGTATTTGTACCTTTCCGTTGTTCCTGAATGAGTGTGACACATGATATAAAAGAAATATTTCAAGAATGTCATATGATAAAGTTTGAGAAGAGAGAGAAAGAAGCTGTCAACATGAACTGGATAACAATTTCATGTATCTTGTGCGCATTCGGCTGTTTCAAAGAGTTTAGACCTTCAGAGTCCTTCGTCACTGATTATTTAGTAGGGCCATGGAAAAATTTTACAGACACCCAAGTAAGTACAAGTTCTGTTAAGCATAGCGTTTGTACGCACAGATTCGTAAATTTTCTAATTATCAAGATTGCCTACTTTAAAGACGTTCCCAGTCATTTTTAAATATCGCGTAGCGCACTTGATAAGAAATTCTACAAGGCGTACAAATTTTTCAGGTAAATCAGGAAATCTTTCCTGTTTCTACGTATTCTTATTTCTCGACGTTGGTCGTTATATTTTTAATAACGGACTTTGTACGATACAAGCCCATCATAATTTTATGCGGTCTTTCCGGGACAATCACATTCCTCCTACTCACACTTGGGCAAGATGTGGCGACCATGCAAGTCGTAGAATTTTTTTATGGCCTGTTCTTTTCAACAGAAGTAGCATATTACACATATATTTATGCTAAAGTCGACCGCAAACATTATCAAGAAGTAACTAGCCATACGAAAGCAGCCTCTCTTTTTGGTCGTTGTATGGCCGGTATTATTGCGCAGCTCACGACATCTTTGAATGTGTTGAATTATCACCAATTGAATTATATTACGCTGTCAGGTATCTAGCACCCTTTATAAAGACTGAATAGTATAAGAAGTTGTTAAGATCATTTTTAAATGGTAGAGATTAAGAAAGAAATTTAATTACGAATTATTGTATTATTAAATTATAACTTTTTACGAGGCCTGCAGTTATTTGCATAAAATAAAATCTATTTTTCAGCTATTATATTTGCAACAGTGTGGGCATTCTTTTTACCTTCCGTTGGTCAGTCTATTTATTTTCATAGAAAACACGACAAACATGTTGCCTTTACAAATAATGGGATAAGACTATCGCAACCAGATAATTTAAATCAAGCGCCACGTGTGTCCGAAGAGCGTGCCAAGTATGATTCAGCTGGAACAAATATATCGATATTGAACAAAGTTAGCCAAGCGTATGTTCTACTGTGGAAAGATTTTTTAGGGGCATATTCGAATAGTCATGTTATTCTATGGTCAATATGGTGGTCCTTCTCAACCTGTGGGTTTTTACAAGTTAGCAGCTATATACAATTACTTTGGCAATCTGCAGTGACCCCTCAAGATAAGATTTATAATGGGGCTGTAGATTCTCTATATACAATTATAGGTGAGCATATGCTTCATATACATTCACTTCGAGCTACTAATATATACAGGTTGGTCCATTTAAGCAAGGCCACCTAAATATTAGGGATGGGTTTTTCAAAGCATCGGAGCTCAAGAAAGTTTCATGTTTTGAGAATTTGAAACAGCACGTTTTTTTTTAAAAATTAAAAAAAAGACCTTGAAAAAATATTCTTGCAGCATATTGGCCCTTTGATACCATTCAAATTGCATGTAAAACATTTTTTACACCATCACGATGGGAAGAGAAATTTAAATGGCCTTATTTAAATGGACCACCCTGTGTATTAGGCAGACAACTGGTCCATACCTTAAGCCGGGAATCCATCGGGAAGCTAAGCTAAGCTATGCGATGCTACGCTATCTTATGCCATGCTACGTTTTAAAAAAATTAGTTTCAATACATTCTTATGGAACCGTTTCCACCAAAAGCTAAGCTAAAACATAGCATAGCACAACTTAGCTTAGCTTTCCGGTGGACTCCCGGTTTTAAGCAGCTAGTTCATTACTTATACAATTATATCTGTGATAGATAAGTCACACATATGTAACTGATAACAGTATAATCCATGGTAATCAATTAGATTTCCCGTTATCTAAGGTTTTAGGTCTCTAAATCATAGATATTATTTTCTTACGTGTTCTTACGATATGTTTATAACAGAAATTAGTGGGAATTTGAACGATTACTGTAAACAGCTCTGTTGTTGAAACAATACATGTACTGTACAATCATATTTGATAAAGACATAATTATTATTTTTATTGCTAGGTACAATTACTGTCTTTTGTATTGGAAAAATACCATTTAATTGGTCTTTAATAGGTGCTATAATAGTATCGCTTATTTCATTTGTGGAGGGTATTTTGTTAGTAGTCTCCTCGTACAGTTACGATATTTGGTTCTTGTACGGTGCTTACATAGTGTTTGGAATCATTTATCACACAATGGTCACTGTCGCCAGGTACATATGATTCGTTGTTTAATTAGTCGCCTTAGAAAACTATTTCATCCTACTGGATTTACATAATCAATTGTGTGATATTATATATGTAATTCACAGCTTCGAGGTTGTGAAATATATATCGGAGGACAGTTATGGTTTAGTATTCGGTGTAAACACCTTCCTTGCATTGTTACTACAAAGTGTATTAACGGCTATAGTAGTGAACGGAAACTTAAGCTTAGATTTGAGATCTCAGGTAAGGTTGAACCTAAATTCTTTTTAAATATGTAAATGTTTTATATATGTAAATCCTTGAAATCGTTCCAAAATTATATACAGTCTTAAATGGCTAATAAGACTCTTAAGGAGGAATAAAATGTTTTAGTAACTGCATGTTTAAAAATTATCTCTACAGCGTTTATACACTTGACGCTCGACTTGGACCAGAGATTGCTCCTCGAAATTGCTAGAACTGTTTACTTTGTTTGAAGTGGATTGATTCTTTGGAGCAACTTAGATAACAGGCTTTTATTCCTTGTTATATGTTCAATTAGCTACTTAGCTTTTGTGCCTGTGATGTAATTCAATGATGCTTATATTACATTTTCTTTCCAGTACTTTATCTACGGCGGTTATTTCATTGTGATAGCAATACTGTACACAGTGATAGGTATTGTTAATATTGTGCGTCACGCTAAGAGTGGTGTGGCGTTTAAAATATGGGAAAAGAAAGGAAGCATTACAACAGAAATTCAACCTGAAGATGAAGAGAAATCAAACAATTCTGGTTAAGACTGCAATACTTCAGAAGTTAAATAACAATTATGTCTTTAAAATTTTATTTAAAATTTAGCTATATTGGAGACTAAAAGTGCAATGATATGTTTCTTTTTAACAAGGCACTCTATAGAATTTTTAAATATTTTATATACTCCTTTATTTATTTTGATATTTATGTCGACAAGAGCTCAAGCACTAAATTCCATTTTTATGGGTCATTTCGCAATCGAGAATATCGAAATTAGTATCCTATGTACATATACCCGGAAATGCAGTATTAAACTTTTACTATTCTTCCTTGTTCCGAATGGGTAGAATAAAAACTGTAACAGTATACTATACCATGCATAGATGTGTTGTCATTAAATTATCTACTATGTAGAAAGTGCAATGTAAATACATATCTGATTCAATGTCAACGAGTTGCGAGATTTTATATAGAACATAGAAGACATTGATATTGTTGAATTTAAACACAAGGTTTTAATACGTAATGTGTTTTTGGTGTTGTATAAGAAAAATATATTGAACTTTTATTTTCTTATTCAATAGAATTCTTTTTACGAACATCTTTCAGTAGTCCTCTCCCATTTTCTACTCGCTTCGTGTTCCATTTTCCCGAACAGTAGCTTCACGTTTCTGCAGTATCAATTAAAAGTAATTGTACTTTATACAAAACGGGTTCTCTGCATTTCTAGGATTATAAATTATTTATAAGACAGGCTTACAGAACAAGTTTCTGCATTTGTGATAAAAATATTTATGTAAATTCATAGTAAGAATACTCTTTCTCTGAGGCGACTCGTTCACGCAATTGCCATTAGTCATTTAATTATTTATAAAACTTGCTCACGGATGAGAATGTTTGGAACAAGCATCTTCCCAACTCGCGACGAGGATTTGCGTCCTTATTGAAGTGTTTAAACAACTTCCACCAGACAGTACAATCGTGTATGCATTGCTTGAATTCCTGGCGGGCATTAAGCATTGTATCATTCTGTATTATGGACACAAGGGATTTCATCCGTTCGTCTTCAATTATTTTTGAGAACATACAAGGATAGTTATTGCAATCACTAGTGTGAACGTGCAATTTCTCCAGCAGCAATGTGTTTTTCAAGCAGATTTGTATCACCTATATGAATAACCATCGTAATAATAAAATATTGAAAACCGTTCTAGGTTTGTAGTTCTATTGAATACATTAAATAATGTTTATAAATATTCCTTTTGAACTTCACGTTCGTACCCGTTTATTAGTTTAAATGAAATAAAAGTATATGTGGATGTGTATATTCTGTTTTAAAGATATTTTAGTAGATAGTAATGAAATATATATGTACCAAGTTTGGTTGCACCAATACGGGATACGATTCAAATAGACTGACATCCAACTCATTGAAATCTGTGCTTACGTCGGCACTCTCAACAGCTGTGCTTTCTAGCTTTTCAGAAATGCGGCCATCATTCGCTGATAGCATTAACGATATCCCTGTATTAACATTCAACGTAATCTTTCATGAATTATTTAAACAATTTACATTAAAGGTTACTTATATAAAGTAGTTAATAATCAACTCGCTTCGGTGATATCAGATATGTCTAAAATTATCGCACCTAGTAGTAATACTTTCATCGTGACATTATCTGAAATATAAGAATATTTATTCAAAAGTTACGACAATTAATTGTAATCAAAATTTTTGCCGACAGGACGCAATTTGAATAGTTTCAAATTCGATTTTCTCGAAAATGGAGCGCGATATAAAAAAAAGTTACTCTTTCTTTTCGACTCATAACAAGTGAATAAGTGGAGAAAAAGGAATAAAAATTGTTGATATTGCGCTCCATTTTCGAGAAAATCGACTTTGAAATTCCTGACGTTGCCTCGAGTCGCGTACAGGAAAAACTACCTTAATGAAAATCACGGGCGATTTGAGCGTAAGTGGAATTCGCCCCGGATTATCAATAAAAATTGTTTTATATTAAAAATGTTAATATGTTGTTAAATTGTATTTTATTTAATAATGAGATGATTTAAAGTAGGTGCAATAGTTATTTACATTGATTTCAGTGATAGTTTCACAATAGTTGTAATTTTACTAAAAAAGATTTTTTAAGGGTTGCGCTTTGATAGCTGATCAATTGTTGGATTAATTACGCTCATAGTTGCTCCTTTTCTGTTATTTAAATAAAATTGTTATTTCTAATTTATTCGAAGTTGGTAAAGACGGAGCCGTACCCCTCTTGCCGCAAGGTTCTCAATTACAATGTTGTACAATATTTGAGAAATCGTAAGATTTTCATGAAATTATAAAAACAGAATTATATTATATTGATTTTTGAACGGCGTTAATGACAACCGATTCACAAGCTTTGGCTACTTGTCGCGATAAGCACGATCCAATGTCTTGGAGGCGTGATAACTCCGTTCGATCTTCCGCTAAAGGGTATTCTTCTAAATTGAGCCGAGATTTTACCGCCACTGTTAAATGCAATTGATCGAGCTCCTTCTCTTCCTTGAAATTTAAAGACGCTGGAAAATCAATGCGCGAATATATCAAAGAAGTATCTTCGTTTCCTTCATACTTTTAAACGTTTCACAAAATAAATAATTAGAGTGATTCTTATAAAGGGATGCAAAGTTGGAGAACATACGAAAGAAAATCGGCTTCAAATAGAACATGGCGTTTTGGAAAATAATTTCTATATGGAGATGTTATAAATAATTTAAGATTCATTTTGTGCCTCGTGCATCATTTTCAAATGAAGTCAATGATCTATAATATAATATCACTGAAAGTCGTAAACATAGATTAAAGCTATCTCGTGAACGAACTGGAGGTCACAAGTTCGTGCATATATATCCAAAAATCAGTCAATCTTTGCATTAGAGTAGCTCCTGTATTAATTCAAACACAACCAGTTAGGGCATTCAGTTAATTAAGAATTCAAATGTTCTTCCAAGGGAGATTTCCCAACCGGAAAATTCACAAAATTCTGAAGCTTTGGGGATATGTATGATTTGGTAAAAGTGATACGCGAGTTATAACATAAATTCACCCCCTTACAGTGACTTTGCGCAGCAAAAAAATTGCGTGATACATACCTGTATATCCCCTACGTACCCCCAAAGTTTCATAATTTTTTTAATTTGGGGGGTTGAGGATCTTTTCTTGTTAGTATATTTTTGTAATATCGATATTCGTCATAGTATTTACTTTTGCTCTCGAGTTCCCTAATTCTGTTCATCAGGGATCGACGAATGTCTCTGATCTCTTTAACCGCTTGTCTCTCTCTTCTCAATTCTTCGTCGCGTTCATTTTTCTTCATTCCCAAAAACCTTTTCCTCCTGTTCTTCACCTTCAAGTGGAAATTATATCTGTATGCCATATTTACTCGAGCTTATTCAGCGATTAGCTCACGTGAACGCTTAACTGCATACGAATTAATCTCTTATCTTGGTCCCGCTTGTATCTCTGCCAGAGTTTGCCACAAATTTCCGCACCGCGAAGTAGCTTCAGCCTCAGTCCCCGATCGGAAAGATCGTTAAACGAGGAGACGATTTTACCCATGTTAAAATCGTCCCATCCTCCACCCTGATCGTAAATTACAATAAAAATCTTTACGAGTCCTTTGCTTGTTCAGTAGTGTAAAATAAAATTAATAGGAAAAACAACAACATTCCTTGAGTAAATGAAGTTTTACCTTAAAATAATTAGAAATATGATTGTCAAAAATGAGATAACTGGTATTTTGAAATTACTGTTTTTGTATAAATTAAAAGGTTAGTCAAAATCCGATGATTCAAAAGTGTGCAATATTTTTTTTATTCTTGACAGTTCGATTGTATGGTCTGATGGTGATATCAGCAAAGTAGTTTCAACGAGAAAATTTATTAATAAATAGAAACTTTGGTTTATACCTATAGAAATCCGAATAAGAGATTAGTTGTTCAGATTCAATTTGAATTTGGATTCAAGATTTTAAATTTAATATAAAAATTCCACGAGAATGTCATTAGTGGTCTGCCACCAGTATCTTTGCTATCAGTCTTTTTATATTTTGAGTGCCTTCGAACTCAATACTTCGTCGCGATAAAATGGCATATTAATAAGTTGCTATTTTTGTCCTTCTTTTAATTACAATTATTTTTGGCTAGCTTTGCAAGATTATTTTCAATAATTCGTGGCAAGCATATATTGCTTCAGTCGTAAATATCAGTTGAAATGGGAAAATGCCAAGTGGTACCAGTGTTCTTCCTTAGATAATTCTTTATTTAGCTGCGATTTTCTTGTGTCTTAAATAAATCAATTTTCTTTTAATAAATAAACGGCGAAGCATCGCATCGGTTTCTTATTTTCTTAAAAATAAATATATGTTTTAGAAATAGATTTGGGCAGTCGAAATTTTGATCAAACGTAATATTTATATAAAATACTATGCATAAATTGAGACAACAAACACACACTTTTCAATATCTGTAGTAATTTCCGTTTCATATAAATACTGGTTCTATGTAGATCCTTTTTAAGCCTTGCCGGTTTCACTGTCCGTGTCTACGCCACATTCTGATGTGTTCTACATGTCCATTAATTCTTCTAAATTTTCTTCATTGACTTCTATATTTAATAACAAAAGTACTTCGAGGAACATTAACTACTTTATCTTTTGTCTGCAATGTGTCATCTAATATTTGAAATCAGAGGGTCGGATGAAATTAAAAGATTGTGGAAAATATCCTCGTACGTGCGTTTTCTGTTTATTTTGCGAAGCATTCAACAAAAAATGACAAGAATAAAATAATTTATGTTTGTAATATTTATGCCAATTTTGATAAAGATATGATAGGTCACATACAAGAAGCCTGAATGTTCAGCAATTTATACATTTCGTTCCACTGTCTGTTTTACCTTCCTTTCTCATATTCATTTTTGCAGAAAAACATTTCGTTCCAGGTCCCTGTTTAAAACGACCAAATAAAGGCCCATACCAAAATTTAGCTTGGTGGGAATTATTCCGAAGACAGATACCCAGTGGCGGATTTAACAGGGCGGTCGATGAGCAGTTGCCACCTGGGCCCCTGCCCAGAAGGCCCCCCTTAGGGCCCCATCCTTAAAAAAAGTTATGATTTTATCCAAACTATATTTTTTTTCTGTATTATTATACTGAGCCCGTTTTTAGTAAACTGTCGCTTTATTTTCACAAAAAGGGCTCCCTCGCGCCTTGTCTTAAAAAAAAATTATGATTTTATTCAAACACTATTTTTTCTATACTTTTCTGTACACTAACCCCCTTTTAATAAACTATCTCCTCATTTTCCCGTAAAACTGGGCCCCTCAAACTGGGCATTTTTTTTTAAATCCGCCACTGCAGATACCAATGGACGAGTCGTTTAAAATAATTCTGTACCCCTTTAAAAATCATCTTTCTCTAATTCTTCACATTTACCCCCACTGTGCGTTAAACATAACGTTACTGAAAATTGAACCAGGATCGCAAAGCTCATCATTAGATCACCAGTTCGATAAATGCGCAGTCCCAATCTGTCCCGTCGTGTCGGCATCGCATGGCTGATTGTTCCACGTCCTGGTAAATCTCGGTGTACTTCATGCAGTACGTGATCACCCAGCTTCGCGGCACGTCGATCACGGGCAGGATTCTCCACACCTTCGCGGTGATGTCGTCCAGCATGCTCAGCGATGCTCTGTCGTCGGAGCTGGGGAATTCCGTGGCGAACAGCTCCGTTCCCGAAGGATCTCTCCCTTGGCCCGTGCCCCCTTGGCGCTAAAGTCATCGCGCGAAACATTGCGTTACATCCTCGGAACGTGAGCTCCGCGATTGGAAAGTGCAGCGGCGATTCACTTGCGACTTTCTCGAATTGCCGACGAGCTTGGCCGCCTTGGACGAAGCGGGACACAGCGTCATCGTGCAAATGAAGATGCAGCCGGCGCCAACGAGCTGTTTCAACATCGTTCCCAACGTGAACCGCGGCGTAATCTTTAAACGAAGTTGATGGAGACATCGAAAATTATATCCAAACTCGAACTAATATTGAAGGGTAGGGGAGACCGGGGCTAAAAGTTCCGGGGGGTAAGTTGTTCCGACGGTTCTATTTTCAAAATGAATATAGCTTTGTAAGGGAGACCGGGGCTAAAAGTTCCGAGTCGGAATCAAGTCACACGGAAAAATAATTTAAAGTACAAAGCTATTTTCATTTTGAAGATAGAACCGTTCGGAACAACTTACCCCCGGAACTTTTAGCCCCGGTCTCCCCTATACAGAATTTTTTCGTGTACTATTTGGGCTTCCCCTGCATGGTACACTGGGAAAGTATCTTTTTAAATTGAAAAAAGTGTTTGAAACTTGGAAACTACTTAGTTTCACGTTGTGATACATTTTTGTAGTACTTTAATTTAAATTTGAAAATTTTTCACACATCGAGTATCGTTATGGTGGAATTGTAAGGTGCTCTGTGAGAATTGAAGGAATTGCAAAGTTGGATATTCCAATGGAATTTTGTTTATTTATATTGTTTATGATATAATGATCTGTGTTTATATTAACAAAACACGTAATTTGAAAAATTAATTTTTCTGTTTATATCTCACCATTCAGCTTTATGGTTGCATGCTTGATGTCATAGAAATTATCACTTTTGAATGGCTCTATAAATTAATTTTATACATTCCTATATTCCATACTGTGGTTAGGCTAAAAACATCAGAGTGAAACGTGCAATAGTACATTACGTGACAAGGGAGAGAAGAAAGCGATCCCGACGAGCGCGAAGTTTGCTGTCCCCGGTGCGCTCGGGCAGCAATTCACGCGAGGCGAAAACGCGTTTCTCCCTTGTCACGCACAATACTTTATTTAACACCTGGAAAAAGATATGCATGTTCGATTGCTTTTTTATTCTGTCGAAATTAGTAAATACGTGTATTTATTTTCCAACAAAATAAACTAAAAATACTGCTGAAATTCTTTTTAGTAGGGATAAAATAGAAATTAATAAAAATGAATAGTACACATTGTTTATTGGTATTTAAACTTTATAAAAAAATTTAGTTCACTTTATTTTTACAAAAGTTACTATATAAAAAATCACGTGATCCACAACACTAAGAAAAAAAAGTTGTTCCACGGTCGGCATCATATCTCCAGTAAATGTTGATTGATTTGCAAAATTTAAAAAAATTCTTGTAAAAGTAGTTAGTCCAGTAGTGACGTCACATTCGTTTCGCGTTGTCACCACATGGCTGGCTTCGCGCTGGCGTCAATTCACGCACACATTACCACCGCTCCTGTGGGTGAGGACATTCTGGTCTAGAGCCCATAAAAATAGGTGATCTTAAGAAATTAATTAAAGGAAAACTACTATATATAATTTAATGGAACTTTCTGCATTGTATTGAGGATGTTTTAAATTATAGAAATATATTTTTTGTTTTATAATTAATTATTGCAGACGACACTGAGGAGTGGTTAAAGTCGAGGCGTCAAAAAATGCATCCAAATCGATGGGACCTCCAAAAGTTATTATCCGATTCGACCGAAACTTTTTTATTTTGAAGAATATACTTCTGGCTGTGAGAGGGGGGGGGGGGGGAGAAAAAATAAAAAAGAATTGAAAATTTATAATTTTTAAAGGCGTTGAAAGGACGAAAAATATAGGGAGAAAGTGATTTCAAACTTCGAGTGTCATTATTTTCTAAAAAATGTCATTTTTGTAATTTTTCTGGTTTCCTCTTTAGCCAGAAGTATAAGCTCGGTTCTTGCAATTGTTTAAGTGTTTGCTTGTCGCGGTACCTAAGTCTACCTCTCGGTTTTGACGCACTGTAAAATGTGGGGGTCTCAAAGAGTTGAATAATTACAGCGCCTATCAGCAACACTGCACAGCTGTATAGCTTAAGTTGAATTAATACTTGAAGAAAAATGTTACTCGACCATTAGTGATAACCATGAAGCCATTTTTCGTCAATAAAATCGAAACTACAATGGAAGAAGAAAATCCCTTCCTTTAGTAGATTTGTACGTAAAAAATAATCTCCCAAAATTTCAGAAAGATTGGTGCAGTATTTTTTGAGATATCATGCTCACCGTTTTTAGAAAAGCTTCATGGATGTCGTATTTTTATTATGAACGAAAATATTTTTCGCCAAAGAGTTACTAAATGTTCTTTACGCGTTGCTATTTTATGTGCAAAGAATTCTGTAAAAATATATGCTTTCGTTTTTTCAAAAAAATTCACAAACATTCGCCTTATTCTGTACAACCGATGAACTTCTACTTATAATTTTTACATCAAACTGAATGTATCCTAAAGTGTTATCCTTACGGCATAACAATCCCTTCACCTAAACGATATATTACTTACATACTTGTGCGACAGTGTGAAAACATAGTGTAAGATTCGAAGCGCCCTCAAACTACGGATTCCAATGCTTCCGAGTCCTCGCGGCTAGATCGTCACACACCCACCTTCCGTCCCCGTAATTTCCACAAACAATTTATATCTAATTCCCTCGCAGCGACGAGCTTTCATAGATAAATCCACTCGCAGATTAAAATATTCCAAGCAGTAAACGCAGTATTGGTAAACACAAGTTTCCAGGAATATGGCTGCCCTCAACCGCAAATAATTAACGGAGAACGCCGATTATGAACGACGGAGCGATTCTAATGAAAACAACAGAATACAATGCACGTGGTTTAAACGCATGACGCGATAATTCTTGCCGACTTAGCTGGGGTTTTCCTGTTATTCCGCTTACGCATATTTTGTGCTGCAGAAACACCCATTCATGCAACGGCATCCTAATATACATACAGAAATCTCTGGTGGGCGGGTAGACGAGTATAAGTCAGAATTATTAGTTTTGCAGGATGTTCGCGCACCGAATGGACCGGAGCTTGCGAGCACGTGTTCCACAATGAGACTAGACTACGGAGAGTCGAGTCAACGGAGGGCGTAAATCTCCGTCTTGATTTTTATCAACACTGTGTTGCAACATGCATCTTTACGACGATTTACCGTGGTAAAGGGAAATAAGTTGTTAGAAGCAGACGTTGAAGAAACAATAACAATAAAATTATATTAATAAACAGAACATGTGTAACTGATGTACAAGTGAAAAGAGTTATGTAGTCGGTTTCCACTTGTGGCCCACTTCGGACAAAAGGTTGCTGACCACTGACCTAAAAGACGTTCCTATTCATGGCGTAAAAACGACATATAATAGTGTCTTGAAATTTCAAAGTCTCCTAGTGTCAAAGAACTCCAGTGTTTTAAATCTTCTTCTATATGTATAAAAATGAATGTATGTTTGTTTGTCTCGCATGCGTGAGTTGTGCGCACGCCCGCGAATGTTTCTGAATTAGTAAAATCATTTTACAATAGGTGGCGCGTGAGTCGTTTCAACAAATGAGTGTATTTCATATAGTTTAGCGGCAGTTCGTGTATTTTCGGTGTATGGGTGCGCATGCTCGACAGAAGGGCGACATTTGGAACATAAATTGTTTTCATGACGTAGGCGCCCACTAAGAAAGGATTTTTGGAAATTCCATCCCCCAAGGGGGTGAAAAGGGGTAAAGTGTATTTTCTCGGATTCCTTAATATCTCTTGGGCCCAATTAGATATCAACTTGGTTCTTACTCACAAAGATTGCCCACAGAAATGCCTAAAAACCAGTTTCAGGATTTTGCCCTAATCAACCCCTAAGGGTGTGGAAAGGGGTAAACTGTGCTTTCACGGAGTTCTCAATATATCTTACGCCCGATTAGATATCAACTCGGTTTTGCACACAAAGGTTACCCACACAAATCCCTAAAAATCAATTTCAGGATTTTGTCCTCATCAACCCGAAGTTAAAAATGGTATCAATCGATTCGTCTTGGCGAGACCTTTCCAACGGTGTATAGCATATGCTGTAGGCTCTTGGGTCAGTAATCCCCTCTAGGACTTAACATTGTCCTTTACACACCGTTGATCATATATTTTGCTCAGCGGTGTACATATTTCACCGATAAATGAAACTTTATTTTCACCAACGACCATACTGCGCCTGTTTGAACACCAGTTCCCGTCTGATCACTGCAGTTAAGCGGCGCTAGGCGCGGTTAGTACTTGGATGGGTGACCGCTTGGGAATACCGCGTGTTGTTGGTAAATTTTTTTGCTTACTAGTAATCTATATTTACAATGCGTGAGCAGTAAAACGTAATGTTTTTTCAATTGCAATTTTTTAGTTGAAGATTCGTTAACTGTTTTATATACATAGAATATTTAATGAGACTTTTATATAGATGAGTTGTATACATAAGATGTGGTTTATCGCGTGACTAGTCGCGTCGTGAAGCGAAGCCGTAAGCTCACACTAGAACTATATTGCATACATTGTACTCCTGTGGCCGACACGTGTCTGGCCGAGGTAATTCAAATAAGGATTCCGCCTTTACAAACGCTTCTTGTGATTTAGGCAGTACTTTAGACAAAGACTAAATTTTCTTATCACAACAACTATATATTATAATTTTTAATTGAGGAGTGGATCCTTTAGAAAGTTAATTAAAAATTCAGTACTATAGAATAGTCTCTACTTTCTTTCACTGTAAAATATTCAACAGATGAATTTACCAATTTACAAATTTACCAATTTTAAAATCTACAAATTTAGAAATTCTTAAATTTTGAACTTTACAAAATTACAAATTTAGATAGTGAAAACTATTTGTTCCTATGAATGATACATTACCAGATAATTTATAATATAATTACTTTTAATAACTTAATGAATCGAACGTGGTACGTTCAGTTCCAATGCAAAAAGGTGTCATTTATATTCCGTTAGTAACGATTAAGAAAATTATAATGTAAGTGATGTTTTTAGCCAAGCACTTGTGAGTATCTCCGGGGCAAATTCGAAGACAATGGTCGTTTGATTTCTGCGAAACGGATGCAATCCCACGCGCATCCGTATATTGCATAATGCAACATTGAATGCCATTGTTTCACTCGACATTGCTAATTGGCTGTAAAAGCAAAGCATTGTCAATCCAATTATGGAATTTCTTCACTCGATAGTCACATATGTTTCCTAATTAACATAATATTCTTGAACCCTGGTGGATATGCTTTTTAAAAAAGGATCATTTATTGTGACTTTTATACAAGATTCATGAAAACTCGAGAATATTTCGTGTTTCTTGAGCGCATCTGTGATTGGTGATTTTTTGTAGAACGAGTAACATATACATATGTACATACAACGTTGGCAGATATAAAGTAGATATTCATCACAAAATAAAACTTTCAGATAAGATATTTACTTTTGTTACAATAGCAGAATTTAGATTATCTTTTACTCGAAGAATTAGGTAAATGGACTTTAGAAGTGGAATTAAAAGGAAGCAGGTAGTAGAAAGTCTCGAAATAGGTATCGTAAACTGGGGGAGCATTGGTCGCACGGGGTAACATTGGCATACGCTAGGTAAGTATCTTCGGCGCGGAGCGCTCGCGCCGTCTCTCGGATTTTTTTTTAAATATTGAGAGTATACTGGAGAGAGGTGAGGGGTCAAATTCAGATTATTAAACAAACATCCAAGTAACAAATATTGAAGTTTGTCCTTTAACTAATTAATCATCCCACTTTTAACAAAAGTGACCACGAGGCGGCGCCCTCCGCGGTACTTACCTAGCCTATACGCCGAGGTTACGTTGTTTTACGTCAGATTAGTAAAACATAACCTGTTAATGCTATTTATATGATGTGCCAATATTACGAGTTGATTTTAGTTAAGATGCAAAAAATAAAATAAAATGAACACATTTAAGTTTACTGACCTCAGATTAGTAAAACTTAACCCGTTAATGCTATCTACAGGATGTGTCAATGTTACCCCGGTACACTAACGTTTTTAACATGCATTAAAGAAGGAAAGGACACAAATTTTATGCAATTTGACACTTTTAGTACAATCACACAAGATGCAATGTTATGATAGGATAGTTAAAGCAAATGTAAACATGTTAATTTTTACATTAGATAACAAAGAGTTTCAAAAAGCTGTCAATGTTCCCTCAGTTTACGGTAGGTATCAAACAAAAGGACAATGTTAAGTCTCCGATAGGACGCCTGAAAGTTCGAGATTTTGGGGTTTGGAACAAAAAAAATCAGTTGTAAAATCGGAAATTCCAACTGATTGCGAGCATTAGGAAAGGGGCCCATATGGAAATGCAGCCCGAACACGGCCCTGAAACGAACGGCCCTCCGTTCTTCCTCAGGTGGCTACCTGAGGCCCTTCGGGCCAGTTGGGATTTTACTACCCGCGTTTTGTCTTTTGTTCAAACCCGCAAAATCTCGAACTTTGAGGCCATTTTTCGAGGTGATCCCATCTGATTTCGAAGTTAAATATGCTATCTAATATTGTCCTTTGCAGGACAATTTCAACTCTTAAACTGGATAATTATGTAAAATGTGTCTTCAAATAATAAAAGTTACTTCTACAAAACTAAAACACTATTCTATCTACCTCAAACATTCGATTGCTTATTTTTAATGGTATCCTCTGTTGCCTAACAAGGATCTTTTGAAATTCAGAAGATTTTAGAAATTATAGTTTTTTTAAACAAAAAACAGGTTTTCCACTGACCCTTCATCGATACCTTGAGAACTACTTCAAAAAGCCATTTTCTTAAGTAAAATAATCCACCCACTAGTCGATTCTCCATAAGTTCCTAAAAAACACCCACGCTTCAATTAAGAATTTTCGAGCAGAAAGGAGAATGATCCCATCTCCGTTTGGCAGGGGTTAAATCATACACTAAGACGCAGTATCGCTTAATTGACTTTGATGGCTGTTAAGCTGGATCTCTTAATGGCTCATTGCTCCGTTTGACCCGTCAATGATTTCGACCCGTGTTGAATTCGAGAGTTCGCCAGCGAGGAACGAAAACGGTGCTTGGCTCCGATTCGCTTTCTCTGGCTGTCACCCAACGTCGTAAAAGTGAGCACGCCACATTTGAGGCGGTGAGAAAATGCCGGAAGAGAGGAAGAGAACAACCTTAGCATCTCAATGACGCCCATGCGCGAAAATGTCAACAACCACGTTCCGTAGTCGCATCGAGCCTCGATTGAGCTATCGTTGATCCCTATCCGTGAAATCGCGTCCGATCTCCCGCAAGGACAATAATAACATGACAATAAATAATTACAATTTCCTACTGTACACTACCACGTATAAGTGTTTGGTCATTTATTACAGGTACGTTTGACAAATCTGATTATTATAAAAAAAAGTAGCATTGGCCAAGAGTGGGTTAGTAAAATTCTTCTGCAGGTATAAATGACACCCTCGCGATGGATACGTGAGCTGTCGTTATTGTTTCTAACATTGTTAAATTTTATAGAAAATTCTTCAGCGAATATGTTGGTATTTTTTTCGGATTTTTAAAAACGCGACCTTGAGCCTCAATTTGCAAAATAAAACTTTATTTATAATTTTCATTATTGTAAAAATGATTTTTTAACCGGGAACAAAAATATTCAGAAAGGCCGATCCTTCCACATTAAAATGCCGTAAGAATCAACTAATTCCGACAAATAGTTTCCGAGTTAAAAATTCCGAAGTACAACCCATTTTCACGAAAATAGGCAAAAATCGCAAAAATCAAGGCCCTGTACTTTTTAAACAGACTCGAAATCGACAAAATGATGACTTAAACCCCCCATAATTTCACGAGGACTACAATATATTCAAGTTTGAACGAAATCCGAGACATCGAGGGAAAAAAGTGATCGATTTGGCGTCGAATGACCCTAATGCAAAAATTGGTAAAATTCAAACAATAATTTTTTGTTTGCACTGCAAATATGTAGTAATAATGTCCAAAAAACTTTTTTACTGTATGCTGTTCAATTTCTTTTTGCTTAATTCATGAAAATCACGTATTTTTCCAGCGTTTTGACCGGAGGGTACCCTTAAACGATTCAATGTATTAATTTATAAAGCAGCAAGTGTTTGTGTGTTTGTCTATCGCCTAAAAACTTTCGAACGGTAAACTCTGGGGTCACGAAATGTGTCCCTGCTCATTATGCCTAGCTAATCCAGATGAATGTGACTATTTTCATAAAAAAGAAATAATTAAATTTTTTTATAAAATCAGAATCTAAATTTTTTACGAAGCCGAGTAGTAAAGGTAGTAGTTTATAGGGGATAGGATGATAAGTAAATTAGATTCACAAATTTAACAAATTTTAACATAGAATATTTATTTTGAAATAATAAATAAAAATGTGAGTGATAAAAGTCTTCGGTCATAATGATAGTAAACGCACCGAGAAAACTATTTGTCCTGTACTGTATACATGTGTGGTCAAATTTTGATGTTTCTTAGCTCAGAGTAATCGTCCCATTCTATTTTGTTATCTTGAAAGTGGTTTTCGAACTGCAATTCGATTGTTATTATTCTCATTCGATTATTAGATACAGCTGTGGTTCTCCTCTTTTTGAGATAACTGTTGATTTTCGTCGTTCAAAGATTCTCTCGGCAACAAAACAATTGCCAACGGTATGGCCAATCATAAAATGTAACATTACCAGCATTCAAATGTCATTAAACAATTTTGAAGCGAAAAATTGAATATAAAATATTACGATCTCGGCTCTGAACAGTTCAACCACATAAGAAGCAACAATAATGTATATATACTTTATTTTTTGTGTCAGATAATGTGACATGTGACAGGTAATGTTACTCACAATGTTGCCAAGTGTATATTTGCAATTTGCAAACATCAATAGCTGACAAAAGAAAATAATAAGAATTCAGTGTAACTAGGCTTTCATTTAAAAATTAATTGTGTTAATGTAAAATCGTCAATTTATACAGGTGGTTTTAATAATTTCATCACCCATGGTGATTAAATACTTTTCAGCGGTAGTGTATCTTAACTTACTTTTCAGACTTATTCTAGCCTTCTTCTCATTCTTCTTCCTGTATTCTTTTACTTTGTGAAATAATTCTAAACACTCTGTATTCACTATTCATATCATGAATTTCAAAATGAATGGAGTGCATTCTCCATTGTTCGCTCTATTGTTCATTATCACTGAAACACTCATTATTGTTTCCTTGACTTTGATTCGAATTAACGAACCAGATACGCCATGTCTGTGGGTGGGACACTTATTTGTGACTTACGATCAGTATTTTTGATATTTCTTTGCGTTGTCTATATTTTCTACACCATTATCATTTCTACCAACTAAATGCATTCTAAATATGGCCAATTTTAAAGTGTCCGTATTTTTGAAAATTGGTCCGTAAAAAGAACAAATAAGATTATATTCTCGTATTTTTTATATATTTCAATATTCCACTGCTATTATGAAATTGCATTTGTTAAATTCCCCATATATATCTTTAGTGGTATTAAAATATTTTTGACAATTGTAAAAGGAATGGTTAGAAAAATATTTTTAACTGAAATAATTTTATTAGAAGCTCATTGCTATCAGTTTGTCACTTCAGCAGTTATCGGTAATTTATTGAAAGAAAGCCACTATACTTCAAACAGCTGTAAGTTCAACAATTTTTATAATTTTAAAAATCCTTTAAAACATATCCCAGTTTCGCCAAAATCCGGAATGTACTTAAAAACATGTAGGAAAGAAGAAACAGACGTGTGAAGAGCCTGGCATCGACTCCCTGTCCAAAGAAATCTGAAGAATTATGAAATAAAATGTTCTCAGAAATGGCTCCGCGTTGAAGACCATCCATTTCGAAGATCCGTCGGCTGTAAATTAATGCACATCATCGATGACCATCCTTTAACCCAAACTCCCAGCACTTACTTTTCCTTTTCAAGAGCCTCGCGCTAAAAGCCCGCTTCACCTTCCAAGAAGGATATTCCCCGCCAAAAGATCGAGCACGTGACCCTGGCAAAGTCACAATCCGCTATTATCCGATCAATTATGAGTTCTCACTCCCCATTGAGCCCGACACGCGGGCTTAATGAACTCTGTAAACCGATTTCCAATGACGTGTCCCCCCCCCCCCCCCCCTCGAGCGCCCGGGATTTCCTGGCAATGGAGACGTTACGACCGGGCAATTCCAGAGCATCGTGGAAGCAACGACTTATCGCCCTCTGCGCGCCTCAAGTCGAACCGGGCCCCATTGGAAAGGATTCACGCGGTGACGCGCAAACGTGACACCTAAGTAAGTAGCTGTCGCGAGTAAAAAGGTGGTGGGGAATCGGTCGAGGAGCCAGTTGCTTGTTGGCCTCTACGGAGCCCGTTATTCCGCAGTTCAGCTTGGAGCGTCAACCGAGCGGTGTCTCATTCGTGACCCAACTAGCTGGAAATTAAAGACTAGAGACGTGGAGACCTGTGGATCACCAGAATGTTTATCAAACCGGTGAGTGCGGGGAAGTTCTTCATTTGGGGCTCGATGGTATTCGGAGGAGTGTTGCATGGTGGAGTTTGTAATGGTGATCCAGTGTAAATGCAGAGTGTTTAATAGTTTAATAAGACCTAACAATGCGAGTGACTAGGGTGTCGTTGTCGTAGTATTTAAATATGTACACTGATTTAGAATTCTTCTTCTATGATGGCGCAGGAGATGATTCTTGGAGGTTGTATGTTATTGAGATTAGTAAAGGGGAGATAAAAAAAAACCATCAACAGTCTGTACTCTTCACTGTCTGAACGAAAGTGGAATTGCTCTCGTAGTGTGTGTGTAGTACAGTCACGTGGTGAAGTATTCTCAATTTGTCATCAATGAAAGTTCCTTTTCTCGAATCAGAAACAGTGATCTGAATGTTGAATATTTCATACGAACACAGTGTTCTCGATCAGCAAAGATTTCATGTGCCAAATGACCCCTGGTTTTCCCGGCACTTGCAAACTTGAACCGCGATAAGTTATCGCTTGTGTATGCGTCTTCGCGAGTTCCTCTCTCTGGCTCCGTGCTTTTTGTCTCCATTTCACTATCAGCGTCCTAGCACCACTTCCTCTTAATCTCGTCTTTAATCGACAACACAACTTACGGAGCTTGTAAAGTCTCTTTTGCGAAGTGCAGTCGATCTTCTCACGCAAAATTACCAAGCGTATCCTGTTGCATTCCGCGCCAACCTTCCACGGACCGTGAAGGACACTTTTCCGCTGATTTTATTGCAGCAACGTCCACGAGGACGATCATGCGACCAAGAACGGAATTCCCAGCGGCTGCGGAGGCAGGCTGGCATAGTTATTCGTAGATCGTGCTGTCACGTCCAGGTGTTCCGTCCTTTGACATATTTACGTACCACGAATTCGATGACATTTTTTTTACAAAATTATGTCGTAATGTGATGATGATGTATTTCAAATTTAGATCTGACGTTTTATTCAAAGTTTGATGGCCCCTTCACGATTTAGGAGTATCATTTTCCGTGAGCCTAAGAACTCAAATTTATTTCATATTTACCACCGATGAATCTATTCCATTCTGAGATTTCTATCCTATTTAAAATATTCTGTGTTGATGGTTTTCAAAAACCAATGAATACTTGGGAAAGATTTGTGGCGGATTTATGTATGGGCTAAGTAGGCTGCAAAAAAAAGGTAACATTTTTATTTTTTCCTCGACGATATTAGCATAGAATTCCACTCTAAAATAAAATGTCCATCTGTTTTCCCTAACACCGAAAGTGAAAGGTGATTTTTAAACACAGAGACTTGAGACAACATTAAAAACACTTCTGTTTTCATGTAGAAAATTATAAATAACTGACGCCTGAGTTGTCATATTGAATTAACGTTAAAATTTTCTCAACTCTTTTAAATTAAAATATTTTAAGATATTTCACGGAAAGGGCTGCGGACAAATTTGAAGCTTTAGTAAGAGAGGACTTTTTTCTTAAAATTGTCACGGCACCAGTAGCCTTTGGCCATGCGTATTGCGTACTCCGTGCTCGTAGCAATATTTTCGTTGCGTCAGGCTACGTTTCATCGCTCAGGACGCTCGTCCTTGGAAGAGGACATTCATCTTTGGAAAAGGACGTTCGTCCTGTTCATCACTCGACGTTGACACTGTTACCTGAGTAGTTTCCCGATCAGAAAGCTCTCCAGAGTATTAAAAATTCAACGTTTAATAATTATTGCCCGAGAATTAATTCATTACGCCCGCAGTAAGACGTATAATCCAGAGCATTATTTACTTCTTTCGTACGACTTAAGTTTGCAAATTTTCGTGACGAATCAACTCATCTCGTCCGACCCAAAGGAATTGCCGAATGAGAAGTTAACTCGTCTTCTCCAGTTAACAGGTTAACATTGTTTTCCTGCACAGTCACGCGAGAACGGCCACGTTTGATTACGCATCTCGCGTACGTGTTTCATTTACTGATCTGGACACGTACCTGAACGATGAATTCACTTGCCATTCGCTGGTCGTTCTTGTTGGCATTGCACAGTGGTCGAAAATCGAGAAAACGTGGCCAAAACATGAAGGTGACCTTTGATTCGTAAAAAAAGAGTATACTAAGGTTTTCGAGGTCGCTGATTACGAATTTGAGGTTAGACCAATATGGCGGACGCGCACATCAGAGTAACATCAGATTTGGTCTAAACTTGGTATCCTGGAGTTTTCGAAGTCGCTGATTACGAATGTTAAGTCAAAATTGCAAAAAATATTTGTAATCTTCGAAGAAAGAACTATTTTAATGTTAAAATATTTTTATTTCAACATTTATTGTTTTGTAATGTCAATATGTTTGCCATAACATCATCTTTTGCTGATATTTGCCCCTTTCTAAGAAAATCCATTTCATGCTGTACGATTCGATTTGGAATTAATCGTTTGTCGCTAGAAAGTAACAAATTTATATGAAATGAAGTAATAATATATATATAATACATGGATATGTATATATAATTAAACCGCACTTCCAGAAGTAGTATTTCGCCACAAGCAGAATCAGTAGGCCACCAAACATGGTTTGGTTTGCTATGATATGAATGAAACACAAACGAAATTAAACATGTGAAGGAGAGACTTGCTGAGAAATAGAACAAAAATTGATTGGATACCAAATTGAGGCCAAATCCGATGCTTTTCTGATATGCGTCTCTCCTATATTGGCTCCGCCATTTTGTTTTTGCAATTTTGACTTAACATTCATAATCAGCATCCTCGAAAACTCCAGGATACCGAGTTTAGACCAAATCTGATGTTTTTTTGATATGCGCTTCCACCATTTTGAATCCGCTATTTTGTTTTTTTTGCAATGTTGACCTCAGATTCGTAATCAACGACCTCGAAGACCTTAATGTAGTTACTCATTTTTGTACAAATCAACGGTCATTTGTATCTTTTGGTCACGTTTTGGGGATTTAGGATCACTGCACCGTACAACATAAAATGGATTTTCTTAAAAAGGGGCAAATATGGGCAAAAGTTTTGTGTACGCCACAGCAATTGAAACATTGTTCTTAATAACAGAAGAAGAAATTTGGTCGGTGAAATTTTTACACAACGCCGACTACACTTTGAACATTAGATTAAAACAGTTTTTAAAGATTTCTCACTATTTTTTCTCCGATATCGAACCTCCTTACCCGGTTAACTGGCACGGTCCTTTTCATTATTCGGGCCCAAACTGGTAACATCGAAAAATTAAGTGAATCACACAAAATTTTGTATACAGAGGTTTTTTGAGTCGCCGAACCGATTCCGGGGGTAATTTTTTTCATTTGACACCCCCAACCACCAAAAAATAAGGGTTTAAGGGGTTAATTTTTGAGTTTTTTTTTATTTTCTACGAAACAGTTTCGAATAATTTTATACCTGAATTCTTCATCCATAAATTCCACCGCAAGACCTTTTTTTGATCTGCAAGTATTTTAATATTAGGCAGCCATTTTGGGTCAGCCATTTTGAATCTACCATATTGAATTTTACAATTCTAATGCTAAATTCAGATTGAGCGACCCCAAAAACTCCTATATACAATTTTTCCAAATACCCATAATATTTTAATATATGTCAGTCAATTTGATTCGGCCATTTTGAGTCTGCCATATTGAATTTTACAATTCCTATGCCAAACTTAGATTCATCGACCCCAAAAACCATTACATACCAAGTTTCATTCAAATCGTTTGAAAATTAAAAAAGTTATTTGATCATATATGATACATTGACAGAATTGGCCAGATTTTTGTTTGATCATATATGATACATTGACAGTTAACCGGTTAAGAGGGTGACGATGACCAGACGAGCTAAAACGGAATGTCGCGAAGTAGGTAACTAACAATAGTATAGATATAGATATGTAATATAAAAGCATTGATTTTTCGTTCCAATAAATTCCAGCAAACGAAATATCAGATGTGAAGAAAATTCTGTACAATAAAGGTTGAATTACATTGTACAGTACGAGCAGCTTTCAGAATCTTGGATATTCTTCTTGAACAACCAGGTTATTAAATCAAACACTCCATTCGTTATTTCGAGCGAGCTAATTAGGTCGAATATTTCTCAATGAAAGATTGCAATCTCGAAAAGAAAATATCAAATATTTAGCGTAAAAAGAAACTCTTGATTAAATGCCAGGCTAGATACAAGAACTTGGAAACTTTTCCAGGAAATCGAAGTCTGAGCAGTTTTAAAATTGCCATTATTGGAGTACGTTTCATCAGTTTTCCTCAATGGGGTGTGGAATTAAGCCTGCAGATAAATGAAGTGTTGTCAAAGGAGGAACTAGAAAGTTGCATACGAAATTACGTAAAAACCGTCTCCGTATTTGCATAAGGGGAAACTGAAGCGTTTGAATAATGAAGTCAGTTTCTCACGTGTCGAGGCGTCCTGTCATGTATATATGTACAAACGCGTGGGCGTGGTGTTGTTTTCTCCTGCTTTCGTCACACTGGGTCCGTCATTCGTTAATTTAAAGCAAGAAAGCCGGACGCTATGATGTCACGGTTTCTTCGCTGCTTTCACTTCCCCTGGCACTCGACTCCTCTTCTCCCGAATCACAATCTTTTCACCAGTTTCACGATTACGAATTCTTCCATCGAATCCACGTGGAAACTTAACCCATTTTAATTTTTTTTTGCAAATTATGAATAGGAGGAGTCGGGGCAACTCTTGAATCATTAAAACTATCAACTCCCGTCGAATAAACATAACTATTTAATAACAAAGACGACGCCAAACAGTAAACTCTACAGAATAATAAGAAAGTTTAAACAGGCAAATAATTATTTTATATCCTTTAAAAAAATATAGTAGCATTAAACAAAAAACAGTTAAAGGTAATTATTTAGAAGTTTTCCATCTTCACCGGTTTCAATGATTTTTGGATATGTTATCAAAATCAAGATTCTGAACAACTTTTTTCTATACATAGTACCGCCGCACGGCAGTAGTTTCCGAGATATTCGAGTTTTTTAACTGTTTTCGTTTATATAAAGAAAAAGTAAATAGTTGTGTTCACTTTTCAATCCGTCTTGAGACGATATAAAGAATTTTATAACCCGAAGTAATTTGGCATCATATTGAGTCTTTTGAAGGTAAGGTAATTAGGTTTTGTAATTATGTTTATATGCTCTACATTTTTTTATGGACATGTTTATACATAATGACTTCCTGTGGGGTAAGTTGATACGGTTTCTTTGAGGCATGTTGATACAGTATATTAATTTTCCCCGACTACTTTTAATTGAATTTTTTCTTCATATTTCTTGGAAAATGGTTTGAAATTATATCAAAAAGACAAATCATGGCGAAATATCGTAGGATGTTTTGGAAAAAGCGTGTGCCGAAATAGAAAAAGACTCAATATTATTAAGGTATAGTAACAAAAAGAAGAAGACACCTCATGTTAAAGTGGGATATTCCAGACATAAAAAAAAATAAAAATAAAAATGTTTTTCTAGGTATGTTTGTTTAAAAATCAGCTTGATTTTTAAACTTTTGACTGTTGGAAAGGTATTTGGATTGAAATTATATTTTTCAAATTTATTAGTTACTCATTAAACAGATATTTTAAAGATGTATCAACTTGCCCCGCAGTGGGGTAAATTGATACACTTCGTCCAAATAACATTTTTTCATTCATTTTGTATGTACTTTCTCAAGCTTTCGCTTACTATATATTAAAGAGGAAGGGCCAAAGTATATTTTAGCATATTTGTTATTAAGTAATTGATTCAAACAAAAATGAAAAACAATGAAAACTGAAAAACGTATCAACTTGCCCCGGTCTCCCCTACTCCCGCGACGAATTATCTGATTGAAAAGAACCAGTAACTGGTCACTTTGCAGTAAACAGAGCGTGTCTCCTACACGAGGCTCTTCCTCAATAAAAATGTTGCGGATAAGGATGACGTGCGCGCGGTGATGTGTTTGTCGACATTACGTTGACCTCGTGAACAGACTAATCTCGAAACTCGCATAACTCATTTTTAGCGGTCACGGTTATCCCGGTCAGCGATATCGCGATAGTCGCCAATCGACCACCCCCTTCCCCTCCTTTAGACGAATGGGTTTCCCTTGTACGGACCCAGCAAGATGGGTCCGGTCGGAAATTGAACCATTCAGTAAGAGAAAGTCACATTCCAAGTGTCGCCAAGATAATTATCCCTCCGGACAATAGATCCCTTTTAACAATATCCTGATTTCCAGAACAGTCCCTTTTTCCCAAATTCCGAGTGTCGCCAAGATGGCTCCTCCTGATATCACCTTTTCCAAACACCCCCTTTTTCCAAATTCCTCAGGTGGCTCGCCTAGCTCACCTCCCGCTCCTCCCAATAACTGAGTTAAACACCGGTCCCAAACGAAGGGACAGGGCATTCGTATACCTAAGACACGTCACGTCACAACGCCGTTCCGAATCGACATTGTAAAAATTCCAAATTGTTCCAGTTATAATAATAAAGAACCAGTAGCTACTAAATCGGAGTTACCTCGACGACAGCGAAAAATGGAGCGAGTTGCGAAACCCCGATTGCAGAGCGAAGCCAGCCAGCATCCAGCATTGCTTTCGCCCCTCTTTCCCTGCTTTCTCCGTTTGTCGATGAGAAAGTCCATTCCGCGCAACATTTTAACCGGCTGCTTATCTACCACCGGGAGAAACGATCGATGCGCTATCCATGGAACGTTTTCTCGGTGTCAACTTTTGTAATTCAATATTGGAACGTGGCAATTGAACCGCGCGTATCTTGTTGACAGTGCTGCTCTGAATTCGATTACGTTTCCCTTGCGACAGCTGGTGGATGGGTTTAACCATTCATTTTTGTGGAAATTATCGCTCTGCGTGGATAAAATAAATCGTTCCGTGTTTGCCAGATTTTTCATTCATGAAGTCTGGTTTTGGTGACACATCTGGCAATTTCTGGCGTGGTATGGTTGCAAGAGGAAGAGAGTAAACAAAGGGTTGCTTTATGGAGAAGGCTATTATTTATGTTTAAAAATGGAGTAAACGTGTTTATATGAATTTAGTGAGCAAATTGGTTTCACTTGATTATATTGGAATATAAGCGTAGGGAAGATTACTTATTGATTTCTCTTTGAACATACTTATATTAGATTTCTTCTTCCTTATTTCTTATTGTTAAAATTTTTCCCATATGTCATGTTTGAGAAATCTTGCGTTAAAAAATCTGTTCGGTAATATTTATCAAGCGATTTGCTTATGTATTAGTGTAATTTGCATGCAAAATTTGTATCTATTTTTTCACGTTCGTAAAAGATTTTTAATTAAAAAATTTCGTATTCTGGATTGGTACCTAATGCTTTTGTCTGGCAGATTAAACTGTCTGCTCACAGAGTTTTGCAATACTGGGTTCTTAGTCTGCGGACGTTTACGAAAGGTGTAATTTACGTTTGCGTAAGTTGCGCACGCACTCTATTACGGTTTACGTGCATTCGGTCACGCACAATGCTCGGTTTATTTCACGATGAGCCTAGTTTTCTGAAGAATTCACGATTCTTCATATTTTCACAGAAATGTGAAAATTGCGAGGTTCCGCGAGTGAAATACTAGAAAGTGGCCAACCATTGACGGTTAAGCCTGTAGCGTGCGTAGCTTCGGATTTCGAGCGGAGCAGAAGGCGGCCAGGTAGAGTCATAAAGTCAACGGAAAGTTTCGTAGCCGTTGGACTTTGCCAGGCGACGAAACCTCCCCTGTTTTTAGGACTCGGGGTTTTTTCAATTTTTGCACGCGCTACGCGTTTTCTTCGGTAAGGGAAGGAAAGCGACCGTTGACGGGCATTCGGCTACGAGCTAGCGTCTTGAGCGGTTGTGCTTTTCGCCCGTCACATTTTAATTCTACGGAAGTTTTTGGTGTTACCTTCGTAAATAAACATTTTCTTTGTTGAGTTTAATCAAGACGTGTAATCAATTATTACCCTCACGTGTCCCACCTCAAGCCTTATTTGCAAATAACTGAAAAATTGCGAAACAAAACTTTCTTTTTTTCTTCGGTATAAACATCCTCTATACAAATAAAGTAAAGTTTATTAGAATTCTTCAATAAATTTGCAACGATTTTCACAATTATTCCACACAGAGTAGGTGTCCTACTACATATGAACAGTGTATTTTCTGTCATAAAATTTCCCCAAAATATCAGTTTTTAAGGGGCCACATACCCCCGGGCCTGGAAACACCAGGGTGAATTTAAACACCATTTTTTGGCATTGAAAAGATTTTTTAATTTGAAAATCTTTATGTACATCTAAAAATACATACTTTAATGTAATAATTGTGTAAATTTAATTAAAAAAGTAAGAAGGTCGAATATGTAATAGCGTTTTTCTCAAAATGGTATTCATAAAAAACGGTAACCAATATTTCTCGAGAATTAGTGGATCTATTCAATTGAAATTTGAAACAGAATTTTTGATAGAATTATTTAGTTTTTGTCGTAGAGTTTTTCGTAAACGTCATAGTTCCGTTTTCATGAACTAAAGAAGGACGATTTTTTGCTGCAAAAAAATGCTCTTAAATTAAATAACATTTCCAACGGAAAAAAAATGTCAAAGTTCACCCTGATTTTTCTAGCCCCAAGTGTATGTCTGGCCCAAATAAGCCCTGGGAAGTTTCACTAAAACAAACATTCCCCTTCAAGCCTTTTCTCTAACAAGCCAATTCTTGTTCCAGGCGATGTCGGTTTTACCAGTGCTCCTGTTACTGAGCAGCGCGTCAGCGCAGTGCCTGACGGGCAACGACAGCCCGTCGTTGATGAACCCTGCCTCGAAGAAGGCGTTGACCGATGCTAGGTTCGCCTTCGCCCTGGACAGCCTGAAGAAGACCACGCTGATCGAGGCGCGCGACAATATTTTCTACAGCCCCCACAGCATCCACCAGGCGCTGAGCTTGGCGTACTTCGGCTCCCGAGGCACCACCGACGAAGCCCTGAGGAAAGCCTTGCACATACCGAACGACCTGTCCAAGGTTGACGTGCAACGATACTACGCGTTCGAGAACTCTCTCAAGCTAGAGGTATGCGAGATGTATGACGAACATCGAACCGGAGGTTAAATTGTTTAACCACTTACGTGGGCCTAACGAGTTCCTCGTGGTCCTTGACGTTCGGGTTCTCTGGTCCTTGATAGATGGACTTGATTAGACGCGGCTGGACGTTGAATTTTAAATATTGGGGGACAGGGGAGATTGATTTGGTATATATGGAATTGAGGGGCCCAGTCGAAAACAGGCAAATGCCACTGTTTTATGATTAGGGGAAAGCAAGTTGAAGGTAAATTGTTTTTATGATAAATGCGGTACGAAATTGTATCTACTTGAATTAGATGGTAAATGGCAACAAGTGCACAGTGGTCTGGATACCTACTTTTAGCGGCCAAAATTCTGATCTTTCTCAAACTTGGTGATCATTTCCCATAATTTTCACACCATACGCGAGTAAATTTATTTGTAATTCTGTTGGGTATACAGTAGGGTGGCTCTTATTTTTCACTTTGGAATTTTCTTCGGGGCACCTTCCAGAATAATTAAAAAAATCTGTGTAAAGTTTGAGTTAGATCGGATAACGGGTAAGGGTGCCCCTGGGCACTTAAACATTGAAATCATTATTTAACAGCTCGCTAAGTCGATTTTATATAATATCTTCCAAGTTATTGATTAGGGTAAAACTATACAATACGCCCCATTTGACAAAACGCCCCACCATTATTTTACGCACACAAACAATTATTATTGCGGCAGTTGTGGGCGACTGGTCAATGGTGGGGCGTTTTGTCAAGTGTTGTAGATCCGGACAAGGAGCATCTTTTTTGTTCTATTAAATCCAAAAAAAAAATTTTTTCTTCAAATTTTGAAAGTTTAAATGCTTCTGGAATACTTTTTATTTATGATGGCGAACTAAAAAAGTGGAATTTTTATTTTCGAGGACTATTTTTTATACATTTAAGGCGGGGGGCATATATCGAAATATGCGAAAAAGATAATATAAAGAGAAAATTCCACCTGTACGACGTGACGTATTGTCTTTATATTCAAACACTATTATCTAACAAATGGTTGGAACACGAGAAAATTATATATACAGTAAATGTAGAAAATTGAATGCTCTTTTAATATTATTTGAACAAAATTTCGATGGGGTTTACCATTTTTGAGAAATTCTTCAAATTCAAATCATTGATGAATTCTAAATTTTAAGGCCTGGCCGGCACCCTTTCCTGTTATCCGATTGCAACAATCTTTTTCAAGGACTATTTTTATATCAAATGGCACCGTTCTAGAGGGTGAGAGCAAAATAAATCGCAGGTTGAAAATAAGGGCCACGCTAATGTGGCATGTGCCTGGTTTTCACTGGGCCCCTGAATTCTAATGAGCTCGAGTTAGCCGAATGTTAAATTTCTTCGGGACGAATTAATTGTTTTGGCGACGTTTTTCAGAGGCAGGGAGATAAATATTGATACTTTTTGCAGGCTAACGCGACTGACTATGAGTACAATTCGGCGAACCGATTGTGGATATCGGATAAGAAAAGAGTGAGAGAGTGTATGTTGGACTTCTTTGGCGACCAGCTGGAGAAGACCGATTTTCAAACTAATCCGGCTGCCGCCCGTGAACGAATCAATGGATGGGTTAGTAATATGACCAAGGGACAGATTCGTGATCTGCTGCCTGCTGGCAGTATCGATGAGAGCACCGATTTGGTATTGGCGAACGCGGTTTACTTCAAAGGCCTCTGGCAAAGTCGCTTTGATCCAGCAAATTCGAAGAAGGATTTATTCTACAGTTCTGGGTCCCAGAATTCTATGGTCACGTTCATGAAGCAGAAAGGGACGTTTAATCACTGTAAGTTAAATTGCGATTATAAATGGATATTTTGTTAATGAATTTAATTGCTTCTTTGAAGTTAGCGCTTCTGCTTTTGTTTGGAATGATGGTATTCCCATGAGTGCTGGTAAGGATGTTTAAATTGGAAATCTTTTCGTGTTCCACTGGAAGTAGAAAGTAGTATAACTACTGGTACCATTTAAAGTAGTCTAATGAAAGTAGGAAGTACGATAATGCTACGAGAAATAATAGACATGGTGGGTAATACAAAGGGAACTTTAAATAATTATTGCTGACAAGTGTAATTTGAATAGATTAAAGATTAAAAAACAGATTTCAAATTCTTACTATTTTTTATAAAGCTCATGGCGAATGTAGGTACTGAAGGGACTATGGTTTTTTAATCTAACAATATTTGTGTTTCAATTCGAAAATTAATTGTAAGAAGATTGAATATGTAATAGCAATTTCCGTTAAGCAGTTTTTCAGAACTGCTTTCGCGGTAACCACAATATGTTCGATAATTTTTATCCGAAACAAAATAAGTTTCTCTTAAAATACATAAAAGAATCTAAGTAGTTGTTGTCTTAGTCGATTTAAAAAATATAAACTTTTTGCCAAATGGCGGCCATTTGATACAAATGTGTGATTTTATAGTAAAAAAACATGCTGTTTGTATTTGATAAAAAATCCTACAACAAAAACTAAATAATTCTATCAGAAACCTCTGTTCCAAATTTTAACTGAATCGGTCCAGTAGTTCTCGAGGAATATTCGTTACCGTTTTTTAAAATACCCTTTTTTTGGAAAAGTGCTATTACATATTCAATCTTCTTACTTTTCGAATTAAATGTATAAAATTGTTACACTAAAGTATGTATTTTAAGATTCATATAAAGATTTCTGAATTTAAAAATATTTTCAATGGAAAAAAAAAAATTTCGTGGTTCACCCTCTAGTCCTAGGAATATGTTGCCCTTTAAATATCGAAACAATATTTCTTCATATCTGGCGTCACTCACAAGGAGAGTAGTCCCAGGTGTCCGCATCCGATTGCTTTGAATTTTGGATATATTTTAGAGGACCGAAAGATAAGCTATACGTGTTTGTTTTATAATGGCCCTTTTTATATTTAGGGGGTAAAATCATCCTTCAAAGTTATATGATTTTTATGTGTTCGTCTCAGATTGCTTTGGTTTTTAGATATGTTTTAGACGACAGAAAAATAAGAAAAAGGAGTTGTCTTTTATATTTTGGGCTGCTTGCATGTTTATGGGGTGAAACCACCACACCTCAAATTTCATGAGAATAGACGATGCCATCCTATTGTTCTGGTTTTTGGCCCAAGTAATCGGAGACGAACAGCTGAGAATCTTATAACTTTGTGGGGTGGTTTTACCCCCAATCTTGCACACAGGCCAAAATAATTTTTCAAGTCTTATTTTTCGGCCCTCTAAAACATATCGAAAATTCAAAGCCCCCTTGTCAGTCTGTCAACCTCCAAGTACGCAATCTCAGCTACTCGCAACCTTGAAGAGCACTATTCCTTCTGTTCCACAGTGATCTCCGAGATGCTCGGCGCGCACATCCTCGAGCTCCCCTACAAGGGCGAGCAAATCTCCATGTTCGTCCTGCTGCCGCCATTCGCCACCGCGAGATCCGCCGACGGGAGTGGTCGGGCGCCCAGCGACCGCGACGGCGTGCGCCAGTTGATCGAGCGTATCTCCACTGACGAAGGGTCCACGGAGCTGCGCGAGATCCTCGACTACGGTGTGCCCCCGCGCGAGGTGGATGTGCTCCTACCGCGCTTCGAGATCGAGAGGGAGCTTCCGTTGGCCGCGCTGCTGCACGCCCTCGGCGCCGGCGAGCTGATGACGGCCAACGCGGCTGACCTGCGCGGCTTCGTCGAGGACGGCGCGCCGTCGCCGCACCTCGGAGACGCCGTACACCGTGCGCGCATCGAGGTCACCGAGGAGGGCACCACGGCGGCCGCTGCGACCGCGCTCTTCACCTTCCGCTCCGGCAGGCCGCTGCAGCCCGCAATCTTCAACGCCAACCACCCGTTCGTTTACTTCATCTACGACAAGCCGATGCGCACGGTCATGTTCGCCGGGGTCTACCGCGCGCCCAATCCTCCGCAGAGCACGCCCGCTTGAGGGTGGCTCCGCGGACCATCGTGTACCTCCTGTCGTCGTTTCTTTGCGTTTCTTAAGTCTGTACAAGAGAGGATGAGCAAGCTCCTCGCATAAGCGTGCGTTGCTCTTGACGTTGTCGGAAGGTTTGTGGTCGATCAGTGGATTGCAGATGCTGGGTGGTTTCTAAGTAGTTTGGTAAGCTTAGATGTTGAGGTACTTTGGTGGTTCGTTTGTGGGATGGTGTGTGGAATTTATTAAACCTGATGCGAATGTGTCTGAATGCTGTTTAGAGGTTTGTTGATGTGTGTTAGGAAGACAGGATCTTCAGTTTTGTGTGTAATATTTCTAGCAGAGTTAGAAACGTCTGAAGAGATTCGTGGTAGTTTATTTTTGTGTATGCGTGTGATCGCTTGCTTCGTCGATAGGGGATTCTTTGTACCTTGTAAGGAAGTGCGTTTATGCCGGTTTGGATAATTAAAGTTTACTCAGTTAACTATCTGCAGCAGGGACGAAACCAGGCAAATTGGCTGTTTAGAGTTCATTAGTTATGTTGGAGCAAAGAAAATGCGCATTCTGTCTTATTTTACAGGACCTGCACGTGTGCGATTAATGTCAGACTCTGATTTAATGGAGAAAGGTAGATTTGTTAGTAAAACACTTAATTTATACTTCTTGAACAGCGAAACTGTTTCCCACTTTGTTATATTCTACAAAATTGTATTTTTTCGGTTCGTACTTATGATTGGCGCGTGTACGGTTGTTAATTAAATGTAGAAATTATGTTGATTGTGAGTGCTTGTATTTTAGCATGGTTCTTCATTTTTAAGCCAATTATTCATGCACCATTACGCTTGACGAAATTGAGATACAAATCGTTATTGCACGCGTGTGCGAAATAATAGATAGTGTTTAGGCGGGAACTTATTTATTTTTCATGAGAGAATTAAAGGAACATATAGCGTGTACATTATGAAAAAAAAAAAATAAATAATGACTAATACAACAGAATACGAAGGAATTGTTTTTAGACTTAAACTTAGACTTAGGCTTATTCTTATATCGAATAGATATTGGAAATCTCAGTGTATTTAATTTCAATTCTAACCACTAGTAGCGTACTGACTTGTTCTGATCTGAATCGATAATGTTGCACACGATACGCAAATTAATTGAAGAGACCTTTTAGAAATCACTGTAAGTGCCAAAATTTAAAAATATTATCTTAGATAATATTATCTTAACCTATAAAGATTATCTTCGATAGATATTCTATAGTATAAAAATTGATTTTTGGCACTTGCAGGGTTTTCTAAAAGGACTCGCCAAATATTTGCTTTTGGAGCATCCCAGCATAGTTACAAAAATATAGAATAAACACGCCTATCATAAACGAAGTATAAAATTGATCTTAAATCCAACGTAAATTTTTCTCATCGATTCGGAATGAAAATTGATCGCAATCCCACTAGCGATTAAAATTGAAACTAAATTTTCATTTACAACGCGTATCAACCTCGTTTTCGTTCTCCAGGAAAGCCATTTTGAGAAAAACGCATTTAAAGTTTCAGGTACAGTTTTAGGGTCAATGCAGACGAGTGATGTGGCGTCGTTGCGATTTCGCACCGGTACATATAGGGTAGACGCACCGTATGTAGCCACCTTAAGGATTTCAGTGACTTTCATTGTAATAATCTTTAAAATTGTACTTAAAATCAGGCTTCAAAGCTTCAAGCTTTGATTATAAAATTCAAGAAAAATTATTTGGAATATTTACAACGCGATATTAGAACTTTCACCTCGAATTTGAAATTTATTTATTGCTTTTGTCTGTATTAAACATTTGGAAGCACCCGCCTTAATGTTACTGTTCACGAGAACTACTAGTATGTATTCATGGTCACTGTGCTCGCTACAGTTATCTATGCAGACAGGAAGCTCCTTCGGCAGGTTCACAGTAGTCAAGGACAGTAGTACCGAATAGAATGTATCACACACACAAATATGTCACTTTAATTTCACGATCAAAAAGCTCGAATCAAAAGACTCTTTTATAGTTCAAGATGCGTAAAAACACTGACTCTACACTCGCGTATGATACTACTAACACGCATAGCCATCTCATGTTTTTCAATATAAAGCACTGCACGTTTTTAAATGTCCCTAAGCAGTGGATCAAAAAGTCTTCTAGATACTGGGTGAATTGCAGTAGAACCTTGTTAAGCGACCTCCCACATGGTCCAGAAATCGATGAAATTAATCCAGAAATCGAAATATCACAAAATAATATGCTCACGCGTTCACTGAGATCCGATCACGATAGCGAATAAAGTTGAACTGGCAGGTACATTGTTCGGCGATGGGGCGACTTTGGTAGAGGTTGTTAACGTTCTGTCTCGCTCCAACGAGTCCTAGCTCCTCGAGAAAAGTATTGCTCGTGAAGTCTTCTAGATACTGGGTGAATTACAGTAGAACCTTGTTAAGCGACCTCCCACATGGTCCAGAAATCGATGAAATTAATGCGGGAATCGAAATATCACGGAATAATATGCCTACGCGTTCACTGAGATCCGATCACGATAGCGAATAAAGTTGAACTGGCAGGTACATTGTTCGGCGATGGGGCGACTTTGGTAGAGGTTGTTAACGTTCTGTCTCGCTCCAACGAGTCCTAGCTCCTCGAGAAAAGTATTGCTCGTGAAGTCTTCTAGATACTGGGTGAATTACAGTAGAACCTTGTTAAGCGACCTCCCACATGGTCCAGAAATCGATGAAATTAATGCGGGAATCGAAATATCACGAAATAATATGCCTACGCGTTCACTGAGATCCGATCACGATAGCGAATAAAGTTGAACTGGCAGGTACATTGTTCGGCGATGGGGCGACTTTGGTAGAGGTTGTTAACGTTCTGTCTCGCTCCAACGAGTCCTAACTCCTCGAGAAAAGTATTGCTCGTGAAGTCTTCTAGATACTGGGTGAATTGCAGTAGAACCTTGTTAAGCGACCTCCCACATGGTCCAGAAATCGATGAAATTAATGCGGGAATCGAAATATCACGAAATAATATGCCTACGCGTTCACTGAGATCCGATCACGATAGCGAATAAAGTTGAACTGGCAGGTACATTGTTCGGCGATGGGGCGACTTTGGTAGAGGTTGTTAACGTTCTGTCTCGCTCCAACGAGTCCTAACTCCTCGAGAAAAGTATTGCTCGTGAAGTCTTCTAGATACTGGGTGAATTGCAGTAGAACCTTGTTAAGCGACCTCCCACATGGTCCAGAAATCGATGAAATTAATGCGGGAATCGAAATATCACGAAATAATATGCCTACGCGTTCACTGAGATCCGATCACGATAGCGAATAAAGTTGAACTGGCAGGTACATTGTTCGGCGATGGGGCGACTTTGGTAGAGGTTGTTAACGTTCTGTCTCGCTCCAACGAGTCCTAGCTCCTCGAGAAAAGTATTGCTCGTGAAGTCTTCTAGATACTGGGTGAATTACAGTAGAACCTTGTTAAGCGACCTCCCACATGGTCCAGAAATCGATGAAATTAATGCGGGAATCGAAATATCACGAAATAATATGCCTACGCGTTCACTGAGATCCGATCACGATAGCGAATAAAGTTGAACTGGCAGGTACATTGTTCGGCGATGGGGCGACTTTGGTAGAGGTTGTTAACGTTCTGTCTCGCTCCAACGAGTCCTAACTCCTCGAGAAAAGTATTGCTCGTGAAGTCTTCTAGATACTGGGTGAATTGCAGTAGAACCTTGTTAAGCGACCTCCCACATGGTCCAGAAATCGATGAAATTAATGCGGGAATCGAAATATCACGAAATAATATGCCTACGCGTTCACTGAGATCCGATCACGATAGCGAATAAAGTTGAACTGGCAGGTACATTGTTCGGCGATGGGGCGACTTTGGTAGAGGTTGTTAACGTTCTGTCTCGTTCCAACGAGTCCTAACTCCTCGAGAAAAGTATTGCTCGTGAAGTCTTCTAGATACTGGGTGAATTGCAGTAGAACCTTGTTAAGCGACCTCCCACATGGTCCAGAAATCGATGAAATTAATGCGGGAATCGAAATATCACGAAATAATATGCCTACGCGTTCACTGAGATCCGATCACGATAGCGAATAAAGTTGAACTGGCAGGTACATTGTTCGGCGATGGGGCGACTTTGGTAGAGGTTGTTAACGTTCTGTCTCGCTCCAACGAGTCCTAGCTCCTCGAGAAAAGTATTGCTCGTGAAGTCTTCTAGATACTGGGTGAATTACAGTAGAACCTTGTTAAGCGACCTCCCACATGGTCCAGAAATCGATGAAATTAATGCGGGAATCGAAATATCACGGAATAATATGCCTACGCGTTCACTGAGATCCGATCACGATAGCGAATAAAGTTGAACTGGCAGGTACATTGTTCGGCGATGGGGCGACTTTGGTAGAGGTTGTTAACGTTCTGTCTCGCTCCAACGAGTCCTAGCTCCTCGAGAAAAGTATTGCTCGTGAAGTCTTCTAGATACTGGGTGAATTACAGTAGAACCTTGTTAAGCGACCTCCCACATGGTCCAGAAATCGATGAAATTAATGCGGGAATCGAAATATCACGAAATAATATGCCTACGCGTTCACTGAGATCCGATCACGATAGCGAATAAAGTTGAACTGGCAGGTACATTGTTCGGCGATGGGGCGACTTTGGTAGAGGTTGTTAACGTTCTGTCTCGCTCCAACGAGTCCTAACTCCTCGAGAAAAGTATTGCTCGTGAAGTCTTCTAGATACTGGGTGAATTGCAGTAGAACCTTGTTAAGCGACCTCCCACATGGTCCAGAAATCGATGAAATTAATGCGGGAATCGAAATATCACGAAATAATATGCCTACGCGTTCACTGAGATCCGATCACGATAGCGAATAAAGTTGAACTGGCAGGTACATTGTTCGGCGATGGGGCGACTTTGGTAGAGGTTGTTAACGTTCTGTCTCGCTCCAACGAGTCCTAACTCCTCGAGAAAAGTATTGCTCGTGAAGTCTTCTAGATACTGGGTGAATTGCAGTAGAACCTTGTTAAGCGACCTCCCACATGGTCCAGAAATCGATGAAATTAATGCGGGAATCGAAATATCACGAAATAATATGCCTACGCGTTCACTGAGATCCGATCACGATAGCGAATAAAGTTGAACTGGCAGGTACATTGTTCGGCGATGGGGCGACTTTGGTAGAGGTTGTTAACGTTCTGTCTCGCTCCAACGAGTCCTAGCTCCTCGAGAAAAGTATTGCTCGTGAAGTCTTCTAGATACTGGGTGAATTACAGTAGAACCTTGTTAAGCGACCTCCCACATGGTCCAGAAATCGATGAAATTAATGCGGGAATCGAAATATCACGAAATAATATGCCTACGCGTTCACTGAGATCCGATCACGATAGCGAATAAAGTTGAACTGGCAGGTACATTGTTCGGCGATGGGGCGACTTTGGTAGAGGTTGTTAACGTTCTGTCTCGCTCCAACGAGTCCTAACTCCTCGAGAAAAGTATTGCTCGTGAAGTCTTCTAGATACTGGGTGAATTGCAGTAGAACCTTGTTAAGCGACCTCCCACATGGTCCAGAAATCGATGAAATTAATGCGGGAATCGAAATATCACGAAATAATATGCCTACGCGTTCACTGAGATCCGATCACGATAGCGAATAAAGTTGAACTGGCAGGTACATTGTTCGGCAATGGGGCGACTTTGGTAGAGGTTGTTAACGTTCTGTCTCGTTCCAACGAGTCCTAACTCCTCGAGAAAAGTATTGCTCGTGAAGTCTTCTAGATACTGGGTGAATTGCAGTAGAACCTTGTTAAGCGACCTCCCACATGGTCCAGAAATCGATGAAATTAATGCGGGAATCGAAATATCACGAAATAATATGCCTACGCGTTCACTGAGATCCGATCACGATAGCGAATAAAGTTGAACTGGCAGGTACATTGTTCGGCGATGGGGCGACTTTGGTAGAGGTTGTTAACGTTCTGTCTCGCTCCAACGAGTCCTAGCTCCTCGAGAAAAGTATTGCTCGTGAAGTCTTCTAGATACTGGGTGAATTACAGTAGAACCTTGTTAAGCGACCTCCCACATGGTCCAGAAATCGATGAAATTAATGCGGGAATCGAAATATCACGGAATAATATGCCTACGCGTTCACTGAGATCCGATCACGATAGCGAATAAAGTTGAACTGGCAGGTACATTGTTCGGCGATGGGGCGACTTTGGTAGAGGTTGTTAACGTTCTGTCTCGCTCCAACGAGTCCTAACTCCTCGAGAAAAGTATTGCTCGTGAAGTCTTCTAGATACTGGGTGAATTGCAGTAGAACCTTGTTAAGCGACCTCCCACATGGTCCAGAAATCGATGAAATTAATGCGGGAATCGAAATATCACGAAATAATATGCCTACGCGTTCACTGAGATCCGATCACGATAGCGAATAAAGTTGAACTGGCAGGTACATTGTTCGGCGATGGGGCGACTTTGGTAGAGGTTGTTAACGTTCTGTCTCGTTCCAACGAGTCCTAACTCCTCGAGAAAAGTATTGCTCGTGAAGTCTTCTAGATACTGGGTGAATTGCAGTAGAACCTTGTTAAGCGACCTCCCACATGGTCCAGAAATCGATGAAATTAATGCGGGAATCGAAATATCACGAAATAATATGCCTACGCGTTCACTGAGATCCGATCACGATAGCGAATAAAGTTGAACTGGCAGGTACATTGTTCGGCGATGGGGCGACTTTGGTAGAGGTTGTTAACGTTCTGTCTCGCTCCAACGAGTCCTAACTCCTCGAGAAAAGTATTGCTCGTGAAGTCTTCTAGATACTGGGTGAATTGCAGTAGAACCTTGTTAAGCGACCTCCCACATGGTCCAGAAATCGATGAAATTAATGCGGGAATCGAAATATCACGAAATAATATGCCTACGCGTTCACTGAGATCCGATCACGATAGCGAATAAAGTTGAACTGGCAGGTACATTGTTCGGCGATGGGGCGACTTTGGTAGAGGTTGTTAACGTTCTGTCTCGCTCCAACGAGTCCTAACTCCTCGAGAAAAGTATTGCTCGTGAAGTCTTCTAGATACTGGGTGAATTGCAGTAGAACCTTGTTAAGCGACCTCCCACATGGTCCAGAAATCGATGAAATTAATGCGGGAATCGAAATATCACGAAATAATATGCCTACGCGTTCACTGAGATCCGATCACGATAGCGAATAAAGTTGAACTGGCAGGTACATTGTTCGGCGATGGGGCGACTTTGGTAGAGGTTGTTAACGTTCTGTCTCGCTCCAACGAGTCCTAGCTCCTCGAGAAAAGTATTGCTCGTGAAGTCTTCTAGATACTGGGTGAATTACAGTAGAACCTTGTTAAGCGACCTCCCACATGGTCCAGAAATCGATGAAATTAATGCGGGAATCGAAATATCACGAAATAATATGCCTACGCGTTCACTGAGATCCGATCACGATAGCGAATAAAGTTGAACTGGCAGGTACATTGTTCGGCGATGGGGCGACTTTGGTAGAGGTTGTTAACGTTCTGTCTCGCTCCAACGAGTCCTAACTCCTCGAGAAAAGTATTGCTCGTGAAGTCTTCTAGATACTGGGTGAATTGCAGTAGAACCTTGTTAAGCGACCTCCCACATGGTCCAGAAATCGATGAAATTAATGCGGGAATCGAAATATCACGAAATAATATGCCTACGCGTTCACTGAGATCCGATCACGATAGCGAATAAAGTTGAACTGGCAGGTACATTGTTCGGCGATGGGGCGACTTTGGTAGAGGTTGTTAACGTTCTGTCTCGTTCCAACGAGTCCTAACTCCTCGAGAAAAGTATTGCTCGTGAAGTCTTCTAGATACTGGGTGAATTGCAGTAGAACCTTGTTAAGCGACCTCCCACATGGTCCAGAAATCGATGAAATTAATGCGGGAATCGAAATATCACGAAATAATATGCCTACGCGTTCACTGAGATCCGATCACGATAGCGAATAAAGTTGAACTGGCAGGTACATTGTTCGGCGATGGGGCGACTTTGGTAGAGGTTGTTAACGTTCTGTCTCGCTCCAACGAGTCCTAGCTCCTCGAGAAAAGTATTGCTCGTGAAGTCTTCTAGATACTGGGTGAATTACAGTAGAACCTTGTTAAGCGACCTCCCACATGGTCCAGAAATCGATGAAATTAATGCGGGAATCGAAATATCACGGAATAATATGCCTACGCGTTCACTGAGATCCGATCACGATAGCGAATAAAGTTGAACTGGCAGGTACATTGTTCGGCGATGGGGCGACTTTGGTAGAGGTTGTTAACGTTCTGTCTCGCTCCAACGAGTCCTAACTCCTCGAGAAAAGTATTGCTCGTGAAGTCTTCTAGATACTGGGTGAATTGCAGTAGAACCTTGTTAAGCGACCTCCCACATGGTCCAGAAATCGATGAAATTAATGCGGGAATCGAAATATCACGAAATAATATGCCTACGCGTTCACTGAGATCCGATCACGATAGCGAATAAAGTTGAACTGGCAGGTACATTGTTCGGCGATGGGGCGACTTTGGTAGAGGTTGTTAACGTTCTGTCTCGTTCCAACGAGTCCTAACTCCTCGAGAAAAGTATTGCTCGTGAAGTCTTCTAGATACTGGGTGAATTGCAGTAGAACCTTGTTAAGCGACCTCCCACATGGTCCAGAAATCGATGAAATTAATGCGGGAATCGAAATATCACGAAATAATATGCCTACGCGTTCACTGAGATCCGATCACGATAGCGAATAAAGTTGAACTGGCAGGTACATTGTTCGGCGATGGGGCGACTTTGGTAGAGGTTGTTAACGTTCAGTCTCGCTCCAACGAGTCCTAGCTCCTCGAGAAAAGTATTGCTCGTGAAGTCTTCTAGATACTGGGTGAATTGCAGTAGAACCTTGTTAAGCGACCTCCCACATGGTCCAGAAATCGATGAAATTAATGCGGGAATCGAAATATCACGGAATAATATGCCTACGCGTTCACTGAGATCCGATCACGATAGCGAATAAAGTTGAACTGGCAGGTACATTGTTCGGCGATGGGGCGACTTTGGTAGAGGTTGTTAACGTTCTGTCTCGCTCCAACGAGTCCTAGCTCCTCGAGAAAAGTATTGCTCGTGAAGTCTTCTAGATACTGGGTGAATTACAGTAGAACCTTGTTAAGCGACCTCCCACATGGTCCAGAAATCGATGAAATTAATGCGGGAATCGAAATATCACGGAATAATATGCCTACGCGTTCACTGAGATCCGATCACGATAGCGAATAAAGTTGAACTGGCAGGTACATTGTTCGGCGATGGGGCGACTTTGGTAGAGGTTGTTAACGTTCTGTCTCGCTCCAACGAGTCCTAGCTCCTCGAGAAAAGTATTGCTCGTGAAGTCTTCTAGATACTGGGTGAATTACAGTAGAACCTTGTTAAGCGACCTCCCACATGGTCCAGAAATCGATGAAATTAATGCGGGAATCGAAATATCACGAAATAATATGCCTACGCGTTCACTGAGATCCGATCACGATAGCGAATAAAGTTGAACTGGCAGGTACATTGTTCGGCGATGGGGCGACTTTGGTAGAGGTTGTTAACGTTCTGTCTCGCTCCAACGAGTCCTAACTCCTCGAGAAAAGTATTGCTCGTGAAGTCTTCTAGATACTGGGTGAATTGCAGTAGAACCTTGTTAAGCGACCTCCCACATGGTCCAGAAATCGATGAAATTAATGCGGGAATCGAAATATCACGAAATAATATGCCTACGCGTTCACTGAGATCCGATCACGATAGCGAATAAAGTTGAACTGGCAGGTACATTGTTCGGCGATGGGGCGACTTTGGTAGAGGTTGTTAACGTTCTGTCTCGTTCCAACGAGTCCTAACTCCTCGAGAAAAGTATTGCTCGTGAAGTCTTCTAGATACTGGGTGAATTGCAGTAGAACCTTGTTAAGCGACCTCCCACATGGTCCAGAAATCGATGAAATTAATGCGGGAATCGAAATATCACGAAATAATATGCCTACGCGTTCACTGAGATCCGATCACGATAGCGAATAAAGTTGAACTGGCAGGTACATTGTTCGGCGATGGGGCGACTTTGGTAGAGGTTGTTAACGTTCTGTCTCGCTCCAACGAGTCCTAACTCCTCGAGAAAAGTATTGCTCGTGAAGTCTTCTAGATACTGGGTGAATTGCAGTAGAACCTTGTTAAGCGACCTCCCACATGGTCCAGAAATCGATGAAATTAATGCGGGAATCGAAATATCACGAAATAATATGCCTACGCGTTCACTGAGATCCGATCACGATAGCGAATAAAGTTGAACTGGCAGGTACATTGTTCGGCGATGGGGCGACTTTGGTAGAGGTTGTTAACGTTCTGTCTCGCTCCAACGAGTCCTAGCTCCTCGAGAAAAGTATTGCTCGTGAAGTCTTCTAGATACTGGGTGAATTACAGTAGAACCTTGTTAAGCGACCTCCCACATGGTCCAGAAATCGATGAAATTAATGCGGGAATCGAAATATCACGAAATAATATGCCTACGCGTTCACTGAGATCCGATCACGATAGCGAATAAAGTTGAACTGGCAGGTACATTGTTCGGCGATGGGGCGACTTTGGTAGAGGTTGTTAACGTTCTGTCTCGCTCCAACGAGTCCTAACTCCTCGAGAAAAGTATTGCTCGTGAAGTCTTCTAGATACTGGGTGAATTGCAGTAGAACCTTGTTAAGCGACCTCCCACATGGTCCAGAAATCGATGAAATTAATGCGGGAATCGAAATATCACGAAATAATATGCCTACGCGTTCACTGAGATCCGATCACGATAGCGAATAAAGTTGAACTGGCAGGTACATTGTTCGGCGATGGGGCGACTTTGGTAGAGGTTGTTAACGTTCTGTCTCGTTCCAACGAGTCCTAACTCCTCGAGAAAAGTATTGCTCGTGAAGTCTTCTAGATACTGGGTGAATTGCAGTAGAACCTTGTTAAGCGACCTCCCACATGGTCCAGAAATCGATGAAATTAATGCGGGAATCGAAATATCACGAAATAATATGCCTACGCGTTCACTGAGATCCGATCACGATAGCGAATAAAGTTGAACTGGCAGGTACATTGTTCGGCGATGGGGCGACTTTGGTAGAGGTTGTTAACGTTCTGTCTCGCTCCAACGAGTCCTAGCTCCTCGAGAAAAGTATTGCTCGTGAAGTCTTCTAGATACTGGGTGAATTACAGTAGAACCTTGTTAAGCGACCTCCCACATGGTCCAGAAATCGATGAAATTAATGCGGGAATCGAAATATCACGGAATAATATGCCTACGCGTTCACTGAGATCCGATCACGATAGCGAATAAAGTTGAACTGGCAGGTACATTGTTCGGCGATGGGGCGACTTTGGTAGAGGTTGTTAACGTTCTGTCTCGCTCCAACGAGTCCTAGCTCCTCGAGAAAAGTATTGCTCGTGAAGTCTTCTAGATACTGGGTGAATTACAGTAGAACCTTGTTAAGCGACCTCCCACATGGTCCAGAAATCGATGAAATTAATGCGGGAATCGAAATATCACGAAATAATATGCCTACGCGTTCACTGAGATCCGATCACGATAGCGAATAAAGTTGAACTGGCAGGTACATTGTTCGGCGATGGGGCGACTTTGGTAGAGGTTGTTAACGTTCTGTCTCGCTCCAACGAGTCCTAACTCCTCGAGAAAAGTATTGCTCGTGAAGTCTTCTAGATACTGGGTGAATTGCAGTAGAACCTTGTTAAGCGACCTCCCACATGGTCCAGAAATCGATGAAATTAATGCGGGAATCGAAATATCACGAAATAATATGCCTACGCGTTCACTGAGATCCGATCACGATAGCGAATAAAGTTGAACTGGCAGGTACATTGTTCGGCGATGGGGCGACTTTGGTAGAGGTTGTTAACGTTCTGTCTCGCTCCAACGAGTCCTAACTCCTCGAGAAAAGTATTGCTCGTGAAGTCTTCTAGATACTGGGTGAATTGCAGTAGAACCTTGTTAAGCGACCTCCCACATGGTCCAGAAATCGATGAAATTAATGCGGGAATCGAAATATCACGAAATAATATGCCTACGCGTTCACTGAGATCCGATCACGATAGCGAATAAAGTTGAACTGGCAGGTACATTGTTCGGCGATGGGGCGACTTTGGTAGAGGTTGTTAACGTTCTGTCTCGCTCCAACGAGTCCTAGCTCCTCGAGAAAAGTATTGCTCGTGAAGTCTTCTAGATACTGGGTGAATTACAGTAGAACCTTGTTAAGCGACCTCCCACATGGTCCAGAAATCGATGAAATTAATGCGGGAATCGAAATATCACGAAATAATATGCCTACGCGTTCACTGAGATCCGATCACGATAGCGAATAAAGTTGAACTGGCAGGTACATTGTTCGGCGATGGGGCGACTTTGGTAGAGGTTGTTAACGTTCTGTCTCGCTCCAACGAGTCCTAACTCCTCGAGAAAAGTATTGCTCGTGAAGTCTTCTAGATACTGGGTGAATTGCAGTAGAACCTTGTTAAGCGACCTCCCACATGGTCCAGAAATCGATGAAATTAATGCGGGAATCGAAATATCACGAAATAATATGCCTACGCGTTCACTGAGATCCGATCACGATAGCGAATAAAGTTGAACTGGCAGGTACATTGTTCGGCGATGGGGCGACTTTGGTAGAGGTTGTTAACGTTCTGTCTCGTTCCAACGAGTCCTAACTCCTCGAGAAAAGTATTGCTCGTGAAGTCTTCTAGATACTGGGTGAATTGCAGTAGAACCTTGTTAAGCGACCTCCCACATGGTCCAGAAATCGATGAAATTAATGCGGGAATCGAAATATCACGAAATAATATGCCTACGCGTTCACTGAGATCCGATCACGATAGCGAATAAAGTTGAACTGGCAGGTACATTGTTCGGCGATGGGGCGACTTTGGTAGAGGTTGTTAACGTTCTGTCTCGCTCCAACGAGTCCTAGCTCCTCGAGAAAAGTATTGCTCGTGAAGTCTTCTAGATACTGGGTGAATTACAGTAGAACCTTGTTAAGCGACCTCCCACATGGTCCAGAAATCGATGAAATTAATGCGGGAATCGAAATATCACGGAATAATATGCCTACGCGTTCACTGAGATCCGATCACGATAGCGAATAAAGTTGAACTGGCAGGTACATTGTTCGGCGATGGGGCGACTTTGGTAGAGGTTGTTAACGTTCTGTCTCGCTCCAACGAGTCCTAGCTCCTCGAGAAAAGTATTGCTCGTGAAGTCTTCTAGATACTGGGTGAATTACAGTAGAACCTTGTTAAGCGACCTCCCACATGGTCCAGAAATCGATGAAATTAATGCGGGAATCGAAATATCACGAAATAATATGCCTACGCGTTCACTGAGATCCGATCACGATAGCGAATAAAGTTGAACTGGCAGGTACATTGTTCGGCGATGGGGCGACTTTGGTAGAGGTTGTTAACGTTCTGTCTCGCTCCAACGAGTCCTAACTCCTCGAGAAAAGTATTGCTCGTGAAGTCTTCTAGATACTGGGTGAATTGCAGTAGAACCTTGTTAAGCGACCTCCCACATGGTCCAGAAATCGATGAAATTAATGCGGGAATCGAAATATCACGAAATAATATGCCTACGCGTTCACTGAGATCCGATCACGATAGCGAATAAAGTTGAACTGGCAGGTACATTGTTCGGCGATGGGGCGACTTTGGTAGAGGTTGTTAACGTTCTGTCTCGCTCCAACGAGTCCTAACTCCTCGAGAAAAGTATTGCTCGTGAAGTCTTCTAGATACTGGGTGAATTGCAGTAGAACCTTGTTAAGCGACCTCCCACATGGTCCAGAAATCGATGAAATTAATGCGGGAATCGAAATATCACGAAATAATATGCCTACGCGTTCACTGAGATCCGATCACGATAGCGAATAAAGTTGAACTGGCAGGTACATTGTTCGGCGATGGGGCGACTTTGGTAGAGGTTGTTAACGTTCTGTCTCGCTCCAACGAGTCCTAGCTCCTCGAGAAAAGTATTGCTCGTGAAGTCTTCTAGATACTGGGTGAATTACAGTAGAACCTTGTTAAGCGACCTCCCACATGGTCCAGAAATCGATGAAATTAATGCGGGAATCGAAATATCACGGAATAATATGCCTACGCGTTCACTGAGATCCGATCACGATAGCGAATAAAGTTGAACTGGCAGGTACATTGTTCGGCGATGGGGCGACTTTGGTAGAGGTTGTTAACGTTCTGTCTCGCTCCAACGAGTCCTAGCTCCTCGAGAAAAGTATTGCTCGTGAAGTCTTCTAGATACTGGGTGAATTACAGTAGAACCTTGTTAAGCGACCTCCCACATGGTCCAGAAATCGATGAAATTAATGCGGGAATCGAAATATCACGAAATAATATGCCTACGCGTTCACTGAGATCCGATCACGATAGCGAATAAAGTTGAACTGGCAGGTACATTGTTCGGCGATGGGGCGACTTTGGTAGAGGTTGTTAACGTTCAGTCTCGCTCCAACGAGTCCTAGCTCCTCGAGAAAAGTATTGCTCGTGAAGTCTTCTAGATACTGGGTGAATTGCAGTAGAACCTTGTTAAGCGACCTCCCACATGGTCCAGAAATCGATGAAATTAATGCGGGAATCGAAATATCACGAAATAATATGCCTACGCGTTCACTGAGATCCGATCACGATAGCGAATAAAGTTGAACTGGCAGGTACATTGTTCGGCGATGGGGCGACTTTGGTAGAGGTTGTTAACGTTCAGTCTCGCTCCAACGAGTCCTAGCTCCTCGAGAAAAGTATTGCTCGTGAAGTCTTCTAGATACTGGGTGAATTGCAGTAGAACCTTGTTAAGCGACCTCCCACATGGTCCAGAAATCGATGAAATTAATGCGGGAATCGAAATATCACGAAATAATATGCCTACGCGTTCACTGAGATCCGATCACGATAGCGAATAAAGTTGAACTGGCAGGTACATTGTTCGGCGATGGGGCGACTTTGGTAGAGGTTGTTAACGTTCTGTCTCGCTCCAACGAGTCCTAACTCCTCGAGAAAAGTATTGCTCGTGAAGTCTTCTAGATACTGGGTGAATTGCAGTAGAACCTTGTTAAGCGACCTCCCACATGGTCCAGAAATCGATGAAATTAATGCGGGAATCGAAATATCACGAAATAATATGCCTACGCGTTCACTGAGATCCGATCACGATAGCGAATAAAGTTGAACTGGCAGGTACATTGTTCGGCGATGGGGCGACTTTGGTAGAGGTTGTTAACGTTCTGTCTCGCTCCAACGAGTCCTAACTCCTCGAGAAAAGTATTGCTCGTGAAGTCTTCTAGATACTGGGTGAATTGCAGTAGAACCTTGTTAAGCGACCTCCCACATGGTCCAGAAATCGATGAAATTAATGCGGGAATCGAAATATCACGAAATAATATGCCTACGCGTTCACTGAGATCCGATCACGATAGCGAATAAAGTTGAACTGGCAGGTACATTGTTCGGCGATGGGGCGACTTTGGTAGAGGTTGTTAACGTTCTGTCTCGCTCCAACGAGTCCTAGCTCCTCGAGAAAAGTATTGCTCGTGAAGTCTTCTAGATACTGGGTGAATTACAGTAGAACCTTGTTAAGCGACCTCCCACATGGTCCAGAAATCGATGAAATTAATGCGGGAATCGAAATATCACGAAATAATATGCCTACGCGTTCACTGAGATCCGATCACGATAGCGAATAAAGTTGAACTGGCAGGTACATTGTTCGGCGATGGGGCGACTTTGGTAGAGGTTGTTAACGTTCAGTCTCGCTCCAACGAGTCCTAGCTCCTCGAGAAAAGTATTGCTCGTGAAGTCTTCTAGATACTGGGTGAATTGCAGTAGAACCTTGTTAAGCGACCTCCCACATGGTCCAGAAATCGATGAAATTAATGCGGGAATCGAAATATCACGGAATAATATGCCTACGCGTTCACTGAGATCCGATCACGATAGCGAATAAAGTTGAACTGGCAGGTACATTGTTCGGCGATGGGGCGACTTTGGTAGAGGTTGTTAACGTTCTGTCTCGCTCCAACGAGTCCTAACTCCTCGAGAAAAGTATTGCTCGTGAAGTCTTCTAGATACTGGGTGAATTGCAGTAGAACCTTGTTAAGCGACCTCCCACATGGTCCAGAAATCGATGAAATTAATGCGGGAATCGAAATATCACGAAATAATATGCCTACGCGTTCACTGAGATCCGATCACGATAGCGAATAAAGTTGAACTGGCAGGTACATTGTTCGGCGATGGGGCGACTTTGGTAGAGGTTGTTAACGTTCTGTCTCGCTCCAACGAGTCCTAGCTCCTCGAGAAAAGTATTGCTCGTGAAGTCTTCTAGATACTGGGTGAATTGCAGTAGAACCTTGTTAAGCGACCTCCCACATGGTCCAGAAATCGATGAAATTAATGCGGGAATCGAAATATCACGAAATAATATGCCTACGCGTTCACTGAGATCCGATCACGATAGCGAATAAAGTTGAACTGGCAGGTACATTGTTCGGCGATGGGGCGACTTTGGTAGAGGTTGTTAACGTTCAGTCTCGCTCCAACGAGTCCTAGCTCCTCGAGAAAAGTATTGCTCGTGAAGTCTTCTAGATACTGGGTGAATTGCAGTAGAACCTTGTTAAGCGACCTCCCACATGGTCCAGAAATCGATGAAATTAATGCGGGAATCGAAATATCACGAAATAATATGCCTACGCGTTCACTGAGATCCGATCACGATAGCGAATAAAGTTGAACTGGCAGGTACATTGTTCGGCGATGGGGCGACTTTGGTAGAGGTTGTTAACGTTCTGTCTCGCTCCAACGAGTCCTAGCTCCTCGAGAAAAGTATTGCTCGTGAAGTCTTCTAGATACTGGGTGAATTACAGTAGAACCTTGTTAAGCGACCTCCCACATGGTCCAGAAATCGATGAAATTAATGCGGGAATCGAAATATCACGAAATAATATGCCTACGCGTTCACTGAGATCCGATCACGATAGCGAATAAAGTTGAACTGGCAGGTACATTGTTCGGCGATGGGGCGACTTTGGTAGAGGTTGTTAACGTTCTGTCTCGCTCCAACGAGTCCTAACTCCTCGAGAAAAGTATTGCTCGTGAAGTCTTCTAGATACTGGGTGAATTGCAGTAGAACCTTGTTAAGCGACCTCCCACATGGTCCAGAAATCGATGAAATTAATGCGGGAATCGAAATATCACGAAATAATATGCCTACGCGTTCACTGAGATCCGATCACGATAGCGAATAAAGTTGAACTGGCAGGTACATTGTTCGGCGATGGGGCGACTTTGGTAGAGGTTGTTAACGTTCTGTCTCGCTCCAACGAGTCCTAACTCCTCGAGAAAAGTATTGCTCGTGAAGTCTTCTAGATACTGGGTGAATTGCAGTAGAACCTTGTTAAGCGACCTCCCACATGGTCCAGAAATCGATGAAATTAATGCGGGAATCGAAATATCACGAAATAATATGCCTACGCGTTCACTGAGATCCGATCACGATAGCGAATAAAAGTTGAACTGGCAGGTACATTGTTCGGCGATGGGGCGACTTTGGTAGAGGTTGTTAACGTTCTGTCTCGCTCCAACGAGTCCTAACTCCTCGAGAAAAGTATTGCTCGTGAAGTCTTCTAGATACTGGGTGAATTGCAGTAGAACCTTGTTAAGCGACCTCCCACATGGTCCAGAAATCGATGAAATTAATGCGGGAATCGAAATATCACGAAATAATATGCCTACGCGTTCACTGAGATCCGATCACGATAGCGAATAAAGTTGAACTGGCAGGTACATTGTTCGGCGATGGGGCGACTTTGGTAGAGGTTGTTAACGTTCTGTCTCGCTCCAACGAGTCCTAACTCCTCGAGAAAAGTATTGCTCGTGAAGTCTTCTAGATACTGGGTGAATTGCAGTAGAACCTTGTTAAGCGACCTCCCACATGGTCCCAGAAATCGATGAAATTAATGCGGGAATCGAAATATCACGGAATAATATGCCTACGCGTTCACTGAGATCCGATCACGATAGCGAATAAAGTTGAACTGGCAGGTACATTGTTCGGCGATGGGGCGACTTTGGTAGAGGTTGTTAACGTTCTGTCTCGCTCCAACGAGTCCTAACTCCTCGAGAAAAGTATTGCTCGTGAAGTCTTCTAGATACTGGGTGAATTGCAGTAGAACCTTGTTAAGCGACCTCCCACATGGTCCAGAAATCGATGAAATTAATGCGGGAATCGAAATATCACGAAATAATATGCCTACGCGTTCACTGAGATCCGATCACGATAGCGAATAAAGTTGAACTGGCAGGTACATTGTTCGGCGATGGGGCGACTTTGGTAGAGGTTGTTAACGTTCTGTCTCGCTCCAACGAGTCCTAACTCCTCGAGAAAAGTATTGCTCGTGAAGTCTTCTAGATACTGGGTGAATTGCAGTAGAAACCTTGTTAAGCGACCTCCCACATGGTCCAGAAATCGATGAAATTAATGCGGGAATCGAAATATCACGAAATAATATGCCTACGCGTTCACTGAGATCCGATCACGATAGCGAATAAAGTTGAACTGGCAGGTACATTGTTCGGCGATGGGGCGACTTTGGTAGAGGTTGTTAACGTTCTGTCTCGCTCCAACGAGTCCTAACTCCTCGAGAAAAGTATTGCTCGTGAAGTCTTCTAGATACTGGGTGAATTGCAGTAGAACCTTGTTAAGCGACCTCCCACATGGTCCAGAAATCGATGAAATTAATGCGGGAATCGAAATATCACGAAATAATATGCCTACGCGTTCACTGAGATCCGATCACGATAGCGAATAAAGTTGAACTGGCAGGTACATTGTTCGGCGATGGGGCGACTTTGGTAGAGGTTGTTAACGTTCTGTCTCGCTCCAACGAGTCCTAACTCCTCGAGAAAAGTATTGCTCGTGAAGTCTTCTAGATACTGGGTGAATTGCAGTAGAACCTTGTTAAGCGACCTCCCACATGGTCCAGAAATCGATGAAATTAATGCGGGAATCGAAATATCACGAAATAATATGCCTACGCGTTCACTGAGATCCGATCACGATAGCGAATAAAGTTGAACTGGCAGGTACATTGTTCGGCGATGGGGCGACTTTGGTAGAGGTTGTTAACGTTCTGTCTCGCTCCAACGAGTCCTAACTCCTCGAGAAAAGTATTGCTCGTGAAGTCTTCTAGATACTGGGTGAATTGCAGTAGAACCTTGTTAAGCGACCTCCCACATGGTCCAGAAATCGATGAAATTAATGCGGGAATCGAAATATCACGGAATAATATGCCTACGCGTTCACTGAGATCCGATCACGATAGCGAATAAAGTTGAACTGGCAGGTACATTGTTCGGCGATGGGGCGACTTTGGTAGAGGTTGTTAACGTTCTGTCTCGCTCCAACGAGTCCTAACTCCTCGAGAAAAGTATTGCTCGTGAAGTCTTCTAGATACTGGGTGAATTGCAGTAGAACCTTGTTAAGCGACCTCCCACATGGTCCAGAAATCGATGAAATTAATGCGGGAATCGAAATATCACGAAATAATATGCCTACGCGTTCACTGAGATCCGATCACGATAGCGAATAAAGTTGAACTGGCAGGTACATTGTTCGGCGATGGGGCGACTTTGGTAGAGGTTGTTAACGTTCTGTCTCGCTCCAACGAGTCCTAGCTCCTCGAGAAAAGTATTGCTCGTGAAAGTCTTCTAGATACTGGGTGAATTGCAGTAGAACCTTGTTAAGCGACCTCCCACATGGTCCAGAAATCGATGAAATTAATGCGGGAATCGAAATATCACGAAATAATATGCCTACGCGTTCACTGAGATCCGATCACGATAGCGAATAAAGTTGAACTGGCAGGTACATTGTTCGGCGATGGGGCGACTTTGGTAGAGGTTGTTAACGTTCTGTCTCGCTCCAACGAGTCCTAACTCCTCGAGAAAAGTATTGCTCGTGAAGTCTTCTAGATACTGGGTGAATTGCAGTAGAACCTTGTTAAGCGACCTCCCACATGGTCCAGAAATCGATGAAATTAATGCGGGAATCGAAATATCACGAAATAATATGCCTACGCGTTTACTGAGATCCGATCACGATAGCGAATAAAGTTGAACTGGCAGGTACATTGTTCGGCGATGGGGCGACTTTGGTAGAGGTTGTTAACGTTCTGTCTCGCTCCAACGAGTCCTAGCTCCTCGAGAAAAGTATTGCTCGTGAAGTCTTCTAGATACTGGGTGAATTGCAGTAGAACCTTGTTAAGCGACCTCCCACATGGTCCAGAAATCGATGAAATTAATGCGGGAATCGAAATATCACGAAATAATATGCCTACGCGTTCACTGAGATCCGATCACGATAGCGAATAAAGTTGAACTGGCAGGTACATTGTTCGGCGATGGGGCGACTTTGGTAGAGGTTGTTAACGTTCTGTCTCGCTCCAACGAGTCCTAGCTCCTCGAGAAAAGTATTGCTCGTGAAGTCTTCTAGATACTGGGTGAATTGCAGTAGAACCTTGTTAAGCGACCTCCCACATGGTCCAGAAATCGATGAAATTAATGCGGGAATCGAAATATCACGAAATAATATGCCTACGCGTTCACTGAGATCCGATCACGATAGCGAATAAAGTTGAACTGGCAGGTACATTGTTCGGCGATGGGGCGACTTTGGTAGAGGTTGTTAACGTTCTGTCTCGCTCCAACGAGTCCTAACTCCTCGAGAAAAGTATTGCTCGTGAAGTCTTCTAGATACTGGGTGAATTGCAGTAGAACCTTGTTAAGCGACCTCCCACATGGTCCAGAAATCGATGAAATTAATGCGGGAATCGAAATATCACGAAATAATATGCCTACGCGTTCACTGAGATCCGATCACGATAGCGAATAAAGTT